>CM060613.1:2961232-2991232 GCA_030578255.1 Tiaroga cobitis
TTAATAAGTTAATAAAGGCCTTCTGAAGTGAAGCGATGCGTTCGTGTAAGAAAAATATTCATATTTAAAACAATATTGACTAAAATAACTAGTTGGGCAACAAACTCAAGCTCCTCCCACATTTGTCTTTAAAAATTCTCGTGTTAGACTTCTAATTCGCGACTGGTGTTTTGTTTTGCTCTCTCCTCTGCGCTTCCGCGTTCGTCATTACGTCATGCGTCGGGTCGGGGGTTACACTTTCCCGTAAATCGATGATTACGGCAAAAGAAAAGCTGAGAAGAGCCAGGAGATTTTTTAATATAACTCAGATTGTGTTCGTCTGAAAGAAGAATGTCATACACGCCTATGATGACTTGAGTAAATCATGGGCTAATGTTCACGTTTGGGTGCACTGTCTCTTTAAGAGGCGCATGAGAAGAGCTCGGGCTGAAGATCTCGTCTCACCTTCTCCACGTACTCGAACACCAGGTAGAGTTTGCCCCGCCGCCGGAACGCCTCCTTCAGCTCCACGATGTTCTCCTGCTTCAGCGTCCGGAGCATCTTCAGCTCACGCATGGTGGTCTCCTTCACCTCCTCATTCTCTGAACACACAGTCCATCAACACACACTGATACAGGCTGACTGCCCGGAACGCTGCTTGTCACCCGTTTATTACATCTAAGCCATGAAAGAATAAAAGCTTTTTATATTTTTCTAAAAACGAATAACATTTACATTTACATTTATTCATTTAGCAGACGCAGACTCGAGTGCCTCCTTGGATTGTTTTTTCTTAACAGTAACATGCGTTAGTTTTCTGTTCATTCACACTGAAGTAGAACCAGAACAACAGAACCTAGAAAGTCATTTGTTACTTTAAAAAAAAACTATATATAATAATAATTGTATTTGTTACTTGTTATCAGTTGTAAAGCAAAGTAAGATTACTCTTAAAAGTAACCAGTGCTATTTTAGTATTATTTATATACTATTCAAGTTTTGTATTAATATTTTGAATGGGCTTTTATTTTTGTATATTCAATTTCGTGTTAATTTTATAGTGTGACTTTTAGGATAAGAAAGAAAGGAAGAAAGAAAGAAAGAAAGAAAGAAAGAAAGAAAGAAAGAAAGAAAGAAAGAAAGAAAGAAAGAAAGAAAGAAAGAAAGAAAGAAAGAAGTAAGAAAGAATAAGTAAGAAAGAAAGAAAGAAAGAAAGAGTAAGTAAGAAAGAAAGAAAGTAAGTAAGAAAGAAAGTAAGTAAGAAAGAAAGAAAGAAAGAAAGAAAGAAAGAAAGAAAGTAAGTAAGAAAGAAAGAATAAGTAAGTAAGAAAGAAAGAAAGTAAGTAAGAAAGAAAGAAAGAAAGTAAGAAAGAAAGAAAGAAAGAAAGTAAGAAAGAAAGTAAGAAAGAAAGAATAAGTAAGAAAGAAAGAATAAGTAAGAAAGAAAGAAAGAAAGAAAGTAAGTAAGAAAGAATAAGTAAGAAAGAAAGAAAGAAAGAAAGAAAGAAAGAAATAGTAAGAAAGAAAGAAAGAAAAAGTAAGAAAGAAAGTAAGAAAGAAAGAAAGAAAGTAAGTAAGAAAGAAAGAGTAAGTAAGAAAGAAAGAAAGAAAGAAAGAAATAGTAAGAAAGAAAGAAAGAAAGAAAGAAAGAAAGAAAGAGTAAGAAAGAAAGAAAGAAAGAAAGAAAGTAAGAAAGAATAAGAAAGAAAGAAAGAAAGTAAGAAAGAAAGAAAGAAAGTAAGAAAGAAAGAAAGAAAGAAAGAAATAGTAAGAAAGAAAGAAAGTAAGTAAGAAAGAAAGTAAGAAAGAAAGAAAGAAAGAAAGAAAGTAAGTAAGAAAGAAAGAGTTAGTAAGAAAGAAAGAAAGAAAGAAAGAAAGTAAGAAAGAATAAGTAAGAAAGAAAGAAAGAAAGAAAGAAAGAAAGTAAGAAAGAAAGAGTAAGAAAGAAAGAAAGAAAGAAAGAAAGAAATAGTAAGAAAGAAAGAAAGAATAAGTAAGAAAGAAAGAAAGAAAGAAAGGAAGTAAGTAAGAAAGAAAGAGTAAGTAAGAAAGAAAGAGAGAAAGAAAGAGAGAAAGAAAGAAAGAAAGAAAGAAAGTAAGTAAGAAAGAGTAAGTAAGAAAGAAAGAAAGAAAGAAAGAAAGTAAGAAAGTAAGAAAGAAAGAAAGTAAGAAAGAAAGAGTAAGAAAGAAAGAAAGAAAGAAAGAAAGAAAGAAAGAAAGTAAGAAAGAAAGAGTAAGAAAGAAAGAAAGAAAGAAATAGTAAGAAAGAAAGAAAGAATAAGTAAGAAAGAAAGAAAGAAAGGAAGTAAGTAAGAAAGAAAGAGAGAAAGAAAGAAATAGAGAAAGAAAGAGAGAAAGAAAGAAAGAAAGAAAGAAAGAAAGAAAGAAAGAAAGAAAGAAAGGTATTTACAGTTATTAATGTATTTTCAGTTTCAAATTCATTGTAGTTTAATTGTTAGAAATGTTATGTGGCTTTTTGCCTCTTTAATATCACCATCATACACATTTATTTCAGTTTTAGTTTTAGTTGTTTTATTTACTATTAGTCATTTTAGTGCTTAAACTTATTTGAATTAGGCAACATTTTTAATGTTCACTTAGTTTGAGTTTCACATCTAATATTTATATTTTATTTTATTACAGCTATAACGATAATAACCCTGAAAGTGACACTAGAACCGAATACAAAGATAAAGACGTGCGTTTATGTAACTTTAATGCACAACTTATTTTTTAAAAACATTCTATGCATATTCATTTCTAATCATAACTTTAAGATAAACCTGTTTATTATTGCGATATATTCGAATGTTTACAGAACACATGCTATTCTACACATCTGCTCTTCAGATCAATACATGTTGAGATGCTTATTTGAATACAGGCGTGTCATCAGTGCAGGCTCATTAATATTCATGAGTTATGATGATGCGTGAAGGAGCGCAGAGCTGCAGATGGAGGATATCCTGAGCTCGACTCACCCTCACTGTCCTTGAACTTCTTAATGGCCACGATTTCATTCGTCTCCTGCAACAGAGAAAGCATAACACACACACACACACACACACACACACATCAAGACGCTTCACTGAAGAGTTCGAGCAGCGCTGAGCCAGAACATTCCCAGCCGTATTATACATTATTAAATGCACATTTTTGGATTATTTAGCGCTTTTTTCACCACATATGTGTAATAAACCACAAGTCAGTGTCACTCAAACTGCAATTTTTTGTTGCTTATTGTGAGAAATATTTCACATACACTACAGTTAAAAAAATTGGGGTAAGTAATACTTTTAATTGTGATTATTTCTGTTCTTTTGGACTCTCTATTCATCAAAGAATCCTGACAATAAAATGTATGGCGCCGCTTTCCACAAAAATATGATCAGCACAACTGTTTCCAACACTGATAATAATCATAAATGTTTCTTGAGCATCAGATCCTCATATTAGAGTGATTTCTGAAGGATCATGTGACACTGAAGACTGGAGTAATGATGCTGGAAATACAGCTTTGATCACAGGAATAAATGACACTTTACTGGATATTCACATAGAAAACATTGGAATAATATTTCACATTTTTTACTGTATTTTTGAATGCTAGTTGGCTTCATCTAGATACACTTTTGCTAATAAATAACCTAATTTTAAAATTATTAATTTTTTTTTTTTTTTTTACTTTTATTAATAAAATTGTGTCTTCAGTTTGAATTGCTCACGTCACTAACATCAGTGCCAGTCATTGTTGTTCTTACAGTTTAATTAAAGCCATATTGCTAATAAATGATTACCATATGGCTACCAACATATGGAGACGCACTCAGTCGCAGTTACACACTCAGCAGAGCACATTTATCCTCACAACACAGTTTGGACCCTGTGAATGTGTGTTGAGGAGAACTAAAGGACTCGACACACACACTCTCTCTCTCTCTCTCTGGCCTATTTTACACACTCGCTGACTCTATATCCTCCCAGCATCCTTCAGTGCTCTAGATTCACACTTTAGTGTACAACAAACTCTTACAGACACAGCTGAAATCAATCTCACTAACACTGAAGAACATGCAAAAGCATGTTCATAAATGTGTGTTTGCATACAGTATATTAAACAAAAACTGATCACTGGTGCTGCAAACGGCACATTTATGCTTAATAAATCACACACTGTTACATCTTTATCTATACATATACACTGCCGTTCAAAAGTTTGGGTACGTTTAAAAAAAAAAAAAAAAAAGTTTTTAAAAGAAGTCTCTTCTGCACACCAAGGTTGCATTTATTTGATTACAAAACAAACAGTAATATTGTGAAATATTATTACAATTTAGAATTTAATAAAAAAAAAAAAGATGTATTCCTATGATCAAAGCTGTATTTTCAGCATCATTCCTCCAGTCTTCAGTGTCACATGATCCTTCAGAAATCACTCTAATATGATGATCTGATGCTCAAGAAACATTTCTTATGCACCAATTTATCAGGCAAGCAATTTTTTTCATTCTATATTGTATCCTGTCAATCAAAAGGTGTGGAAAAACATGTCAGATTGCAACTCATGCTGTGAGTGAAGAAAATGCGTCTCGTGTCGAATTTACTCAAAAAGTTTCAAGACAGCGCCACCATGAGGTCAAAAGTTATAATGAGATTTTAAAAAATGCCAATAACTTTTGATTAAATTAGCCTGTTGTAACGAAACGGGTCTTAATCGATTCCTTGGCTCATGCCGAGAAAATAGATACCAATTTTGACATACCAACCGCCATTTTGAAAACCTACTTTTTCGTGGCGTTAGTCGAAACCGTTTTCAGAGACCGCATCAACAAATCTGATGGCATAATGCCAAACTGCATCTGAAGCTGTATCTCGGGAAAGATTTGACATACTGACACCAAACTTTATGTGTGTAATTGTCAGCCAACACTGAACACACCAGATCAATTTGGTGTCAGCGCCACCTATTGGTCAAAATTAATAAGCAATTATGTCAAATTAAAAGTGATTGTATTTATCGGCCTTCAACCATTTTGATTAAAATCATCTCCAAATGTTTTGCAGTTGGTCTGATATCTTGATTTTTTTTGCTCTTCATTCTGAGAGTGAATGACAGCTCCTCAGTGACCTCTGACCCCTGCTTCTCCATCTGTGTTGATTGCTCGTGTCTGTGGTCGTGACAGTGTACATTTATTTTGTTACGGAAAAAGCACAAGTTTTCAGCTAAATGTAAGGTCTAACGCTTGTGTCCTTGCTGCTTTTTTCTACGTAATGAAAGTAAATAAGCACTTGTGCTGTCAAGCTTCAAAAACAACCGAAAAAGCCTCAGAAAACTTCTTCATAACACAACAGGATTTCATTGATTAATGACTAACTCAGCCCAGCTTGAAGAGACCGACACATAACAGGAAGTTGAAAAGAGGACAGACGAATGGAAGAAACACAACAGTCATCAGGGCACGGGACGAGAGAAGAGGACGCTTATATATTTCTGTATTGAAAGCTATATGTGGGTCTGCTGCACATGTACACAGATATCAGATTTACATACTGTGGCCGGTGTGATTACGAATGAGCGACACCTGCGCGACGCACCGTCTCATATCTCTCACGGAGGAGCGGAAGCATAAAGGAGGAGCGACGACAGTGAAGAGAGAGAGAGGACCAGGCCTGGATTTGTGTTTTATGTTTTATTATGTGACAGCGGTCGTCCGTGAGAGATATGAGCCCTCGGCCTCGTCCTGCTCGCCACACATACATTTACATAAATGATGCTGTTTGAGAGAAATGGACCGCGAGAGGTTTTAAAGGTTCCTAATTTTGTTCTGGAGTCTCCTATAAAAGGTTTACACGCATCCAAGGTCAAACAACACTTTCATTTTCTCATAATTTACCCGGCAGCATCAGCTCTTCAATTGAAGAGTCTAAAAACAGTTTGTTTGAAGATTGAGTGTCTCTAAACCCCGCCTTCCTGAGCTACTCAGCTCTGATTGGTCAGATGACCCAGTCTGTTGTGATTGGTCTACTCAGCTCTGATTGGTCAGATGACCCAGTCTGTTGTGATTGGTCTACACTGCTCTGATTGGTCAGATGACCCAGTCTGTTGTGATTGGTCTACTCTGCTCTGATTGGTCAGATGGCCCAGTCTGTTGTGATTGGTCTACTCTGCTCTGATTGGTCAGATGACTCAGTCTGTTGTGATTGGTCTACTCTGCTCTGATTGGTCAGATGACTCAGTCTGTTGTGATTGGTCTACTCAGCTCTGATTGGTCAGATGGCTCAGTCTGTTGTGATTGGTCTACTCTGCTCTGATTGGTCAGATGACTCAGTCTGTTGTGATTGGTCTACTCTGCTCTGATTGGTCAGATGGCTCAGTCTGTTGTGATTGGTCTACTCTGCTCTGATTGGTCAGATGACTCAGTCTGTTGTGATTGGTCTACTCTGCTCTGATTGGTCAGATGGCTCAGTCTGTTGTGATTGGCCTACTCTGCTCTGATTGGTCAGATGACTCAGTCTGTTGTGATTGGTCTACTCAGCTCTGATTGGTCAGATGGCCCAGTCTGTTGTGATTGGCCTACTCTCAATGATTGGTCATATGACTCAGTCTGTTGTGATTGGTCTACTCTGCTCTGATTGGTTAGATGGCCCAGTCTGTTGTGATTGGCCTACTCTGCTCTGATTGGTCATATGACTCAGTCTGTTGTGATTGGTCTACTCTGCTCTGATTGGTCAGATGACTCAGTCTGTTGTGATTGGTCTACTCTGCTCTGATTGGTCAGATGACTCAGTCTGTTGTGATTGGTCTACTTTGCTCTGATTGGTCAGATGACTCAGTCTGTTGTGATTGGTCTACTCTGCTCTGATTGGTCAGATGACTCAGTCTGTTGTGATTGGTCTACTCTGCTCTGATTGGTCAGATGACTCAGTCTGTTGTGATTGGTCTACTCAGCTCTGATTGGTCAGATGACTCAGTCTGTTGTGATTGGTCTACTCTGCTCTGATTGGAAATATTTAGAAAATATTCAGAACCAATAAGAGCAACAACAATGAATGAAAAAAAATGAACAAACATAGATCATCTTAAATCATCGATTCAGTTGTTTCTATAACGCACAAAACTATCATTAAATACATAAATCTTTCTATGATGCAGTGAATCCAGAAAAGGATGTTCAGATAGTTAACTGAGGCACTGGTCAACATTACTTTTGCGTAACATTATTAATGTGACATATTTTAATGAAAAACATTTGTGCAGCAATAGTGAGAAAATTAAGCTTTTCAGCAAGCACTTATCTAAACCACAACCAGAATCAAAGGCACTAACCATAAAATAAATTATACAAACAAAAACTATCAAATGAAACTACAAAATACTAAATAAATGACATAACATAAACCAATAAATAAATAAATGCATACATAAATCAATGCATAATTATGAAACTAGTAGATAAATGAATGGTGCCGGTCATGACGCATGTGTTTGCTCGTGATAAGAGCGTGGACTGGGGCGTGAGAGCTGAACTGGTTTATCTGAGAGCGCAGACAGATTCCTGATCACCCTGAAGCCTCATACACACCACAGCTCACAGTGTCCCTGTTAAAAACACAGCACTGGAACATGAGCCAATGCTACAGGCCATCAGCACATTTAAATATAACAGGAATTAGCATTTCATGCATATTCATATCCCTCTCACACACACCGTCTCCTGATTGGCTGAGCCCAACGGATCCTCGCTCAGATGAAATGAAAACAATCCGAACAATAAGAGAAGGTGGTGAGACATCAGCGAGACGCCCGCGCTATTTTAATCTCTCTGACAGCATGACGCCAATGCACTCGCCCCGGCCCGCTCGCTTTAGCTGAAACACGGACACACTGTACGAGTGTGTGCATCACAACAGGTGACGCCTGGAAAGAGCTCTTTCTTTCTTTCTTCTCAGAGTTCTGACCCATTTTATGTTCTCTCCATAAACACTTACTGAGAAGAAATCTGTGTCACACTGAGCCTGACAGCATTTATTGGACATATGTGATCCTGGACCACTAAACCAGTCATAAGTCGCACTGATAGATTTGTGGCAATAGCCAACAATATGTATGGGTCAAAATTATCGATTTTTCATTTATGCCAAAAATCATTAGGATATAAGTTCATGTTCCATGAAGATATTTTGTAAATTTCCTACCGTAAATATATGAAAAAAATATTTTTGTGAGTGGACGCAGCAAAATCGTGAACAAAAATGTACAACTTTAAAGGCGATTTTCTCAATATTTAGATTTCTTTTTTGCACCCTCAGATTCCAGGTTGTATTCGGCCAAATATTGTCCTAACAAACCATACATCAATGGAAAGCGTATGTATTCAGCCTTTAGATGAAAAAAAAATGGACCCTTATGACTGTTTTGTGGTCAAGGGTCACATATTATTAAATCAAAGACTTTTACACACTTCTTATTTAACTATATTTGCATTTTCCATCATTAAAAGTTTTCTGTTTTAATTTCTCATCACATATAAATGACAGCTACAGATTGTTAAATAGATGCAAAGGAACACAAAACCAAACACGGATCATTATGCAAATATATGCATGGAAGAAGGCCAATCACAATTTTGCAAACATGATGATGTCAACATTAGTCAGGAGTTTGAATGCTGCACATTCTATTCGGTTCAAATTTGAACAGTATGTGTCTGAAAGCATAACTTTTATACTTTAGAATTATATCAAATATATATATCATATGGGTCACGATTGCACGATTTTTTTAAAAAGCTCCAGGTTTGTTGTGGTTGTTTGTAGGGATTATATATTAATATGATTGTAAAATAATAATAATATATAAATAAAAATATTAAACAAGATAAGTAATATTGCTATTGTAATATTCACTGTAAAGTAAAATATGAGTATTTAATACTACTACTACTACTAATATTAATAACACCGGTTTAATTTAATTTAAAAAAGCTTTTGCAGGTTTGCTGTGCTTGTTTATAAGGCTGCACAATTTGCCAAAATATTTGGTGATTATACATCAATATCAATTCATTTAAATTAATAATAATAATAATAAACATAATAATGAAAAATAAGAAATATTACTATATTTATTTATAATTATTATTGAACAATTGTCAAATAAAAAATAGTATTTGTTAATAAAATAAATAATAATAATAATAATAAGGCCAGTTTACTGTGCTTGTTTGTAGAGCTGCGGGATTTGGCAAAATATTTGGTGATTATTACTATAAAATTATTATTATTATTATTATTATTACTAAATAGAAATATTAAACAAAATAAGAAATGTTACTAATGTATTATTCACTGTAAAAATAATTGATTAAATATTGGTATAATACTGGTGTGATGTGAATTAACGTGTGAAGTTGAATAGTCAGGCCACACACTGTCACTATGAATGAATGATGCATGATTTGCACAGAAACACAAACACTGACGGATGAAACACGGAAACACCAGCGATCAGCGTCTCAATGTCATCTTATGTCATCTATAAAAAATATGTTTTTTAAAAGTACATAAACTGATTAAACTGATTGAACGCTCACAGCACTGACATATTTCACTACTCCTCATTTGTAAGTCGCTTTGGATAAAAGCATCTCCTAAATGAATAGATGTAAACATATGGAGGACACAATCCACAGTCTGTCCCTGAATCTGACCAATGACAGCAGCCGTGGAGGTCAGAGGTCACACAGGTTAGGCAGTGAGCGGCATTCCTCAGCAGAGCAAACACTGAATCAGATGAATGTTTAAACCACTTTACACAGCTTTAAAACAAACACGCTTAACGTAAAAGGGCATTTTTTTTTACCCCTTAAAAGTGCACTTTAGCACCTCAGAGTACTAATACACACCTACTATGAACCTTTTAGGGGTGAATAAAGTCAATAAAGCACAGAGATTTGATCAAAACATCAGTAAAAAGGGTTCAGTTCACTTAATAATTCTAAGGCAACGGGTTTACATTTTTTAAGTAAATAAACGTAATGCTTAATTGAAAAAAAAGTTTTGTGAACTTGACAATTCCACATTACTTCATTTTTTCAATTAAGGATTACGTTTATTTACTTAAAAAAAAATGTAGGACATCCATTGCCTTAAAATTATTAAGTAAAGTGAACTGATCACTTACACTGAGGGTTAAACGTTACAGAGTTGTAGATTGTGGAAAAAATCTCTAATAATAACGGCCTGTGTGATATTTCATGGTGTAGACGCACATTTTATTGAGTCTCTTAGAGACATTATCAAACCCCAACACGACAGATCTGAGATCAGCAACATGACGACACGACAAACGTCACACACGTTCAGCAGAAGGCTTCAGGAAAACTGATCTTGTGGTTTTGGGTTTCTCCCGGTGTCTCCGTACAGAAGCGTTTACATATTTATCCTCCGCAAACACATGCTTGTGTGGTGTGGCTACAACTGGATGGGGTCCAAACGCCTCAGGTAAGATACACAAGTGAACAGCCTAAACACACATTTCACCGTTTGCTCAGACTCGTGGGAGCTTTTAACTCGTTCCATGCCAGCGTTCTTCACATGTTCATCTCTCTTCAGTGTGTAGTGTTGCTGTTTGAGTTATTCTCTATATCACTGTTTCTGAACTCCCTGAAACGCGTCCATTGTGGTCAAGTTACATTTATTTATACAGCGCTTTTTACAATACATATTGTTTCAGAGCAGCTTTAAAGAGATAACGGGAAAATAATGCAACAAAGTTTGTTTCCAGAGGAAAATAGCGTCACAGTCCAGCTTAAGTAAAGTTCAGAAATGGTTCATTTTTGTTGTAAAAAGTTATTAATTTAGTTCATTTATATATATAGACGCTCTGGAGAAAACCGTGATGTCATCGTCCAGCTCAGTTCAGTTCTCATATAATGGTGTTAGGGCTGGGCGATATGGCCAAAAAAAAAAAAATCCCAGATTTTTTCACAAAAAATCCGATTTACGATTTAAATTGATTTTTTTCTCTCCCTACTTAAAATCAATCTGTAGATGACAAAGATATTGTTCAAAACAAGTTTTAACTTTATTTTGTTTTGATATTCCCTTCTGGGATATTATCTGGATTAAAGTGGAATCAGAAACAACAAGCCAAAAAGACAATAGGGCAGGCCCTGTCATTGTAAATAGTGTAAATGTAACATGGATTGGGGGATGTGTATATATATATATATAAAAAAAAAAACTTGCATCACAATAAGTTTATTGCGCTTATCAAATTATTTGGTAACTAAACATAATTTTATCAAGTTTATTAACTATGTAAACACAATGTTTACATGACAAAGTCAAGTCAAGTCAAGTCAAATATATTTATATAGCGCTTTTCACAATACAGATTGTATCAAAGCTGCTTCACAGTATCAATCAAAACAACTTAACAATGTTTGTTTATTACTGGAAAAAAAAGACATCCAAGTTTGGTAGAGCTGATCAATGGTATGATTGGTTAATTAATTTGAATATCCCCAACTGAGCAAGCCAAAGGCAACAGTGGCAAGGAAGCGAAAAACTCCATCCAGTGACCTAAAGGTGTCCTAACACACCATCAGATGACCCAATGGAGAAAAAAAACCTTGGGAGAACCCAGGCTCAGTCGGGGGCCAGTTCTCCTCTGGCGTTTATGAACTAGAGGCCGGATTTACAGTAACTGTAAGATAAAAAAATGTATATGAATGCCTGGCTAAATAGATGCGTCTTCAGTCTAGTTTTAAACTGGGAGAGCGAGTCTGAGCAACGAACAATATCAGGAAGGCTATTCCAGAGCTTCGGAGCTAAATGTGAAAATGCTCTGCCTCCTTTGGTGGATCTGGATATCCTAGGAATGACCAGAAGCCTCGAATTTAGTGATCTTAAAGAGCGCGATGGATTGTAAGGCGATAGAAGATCCGTTAAATAGACTGGAGCTAAACCATTTAGAGCTTTATAAGTCAAAAGCAATACCTTGTAATTAATACGGAACTTTATAGGTAACCAATGAAGTGATGATAAAATCGGTGTTATATGATCATATTTTCTTGATCTAGTAAGAACTCTAGCGGCTGCATTTTGGACTAACTGTAGCTTGTTTATTGAAGATGCAGGACAACCAGCTAATAAAGCATTACAGTAATCTAGTCTCGAGGTCATGAATGCATGAACTAACTTTTCTGCATCAGAGACTGATAGCATGTTACGTAGCTTAGCAATGTTTCTAAGGTGGAAAAAGGCTGTTTTTGTAACATATGAAATATGCTTTTCAAAAGACAGGTTGCAGTCTAATGTAACACCCAGGTCTTTTACTGTAGCGGATAAAGTAACAGGGCATCCTACTATGTTAAAGTCGTGCTGTGAAAGGTTTTGTGAACGGTTTTTACAACTGATAAGTATTACCTCTGTCTTGTCTGGATTTAATAAAAGAAAATTACGCGTCATCCAATCTTTTATATCTTTAACACAATCTGTCAATTTGGATAATTTAGCGTATTCATCTGGCCGTGATGAAATATATATTTGAGTGTCATCAGCATAACAATGGAAACTAATTCCATGTTTCCTTAGAATATTACCAAGTGGCAGCATATATATTGAGAATAATAAAGGGCCTAACACAGATCCCTGCGGCACTCCATAGTTTGCCGAAGTTATGATCGATTTTTCTCCATTTAAGTAGACAAAATGGTAGCGGTCAGATAAGTATGACCTGAACCAGCTTAATGCTTGTCCTTGAACACCAGTGTAATTTTGTAGTCGATCTAAGAGTATTGTGTGATCTACAGTGTCGAACGCAGCACTAAGATCAAGTAAAACTAGTACTGAGAAAGGCATTCCTGAGGTAAATGTAACGTTACGTGATATATGTTGTTCTCCAGCTGTTGGACATCTTTCCGCGGTTGAAAAACACTGATCGATCGATTTTATTACATTTCGGTAAGTTAGTAGTTAAGAGTAACAGATGATCGGTTCACGTGCCGCTTGAACTGAGATCTGTCAGCGATCTTTCACGTCACATTTACAAGCGCCAAAACGGTGTTTATTGTTTGAATTTTGTAATAAAATTGACAGAATCTGAGAGCTGAGAATCTGTTTCATATCAATAGTAGGCTAACCTGCTCTGTCTAGTCTGCCGGTGTCAGTGTGCTCTTTGCTGCGCGATTTTTCTCTGCGTGAAAAAATGCATGTGTGCGTGAGAGCGTGTAAAAAGTGACAATCGCGTCTCTCACAGTGAACTCGTGAGAGTGGACAGCCCTGCAGATTCAGTTTGTACATGTTTCCGGCGGGTGTGCTTCTGCTGCCGCGGTCTTGTTCATTTGCCATGTTGTTTGTGTATCTCTATCATGGCAAGCGTAGTCTCGCGTAGCCAGACCTTCTGACGGCTGAAGGTCTGGAATTCATAGCAGCTTTCTTTGGCCAAGGCCCGCCCATAAGGCCGTTTGACCGACATGCAAAACAACCAATTACAGTTCGTTTCGTTCAGCGTCACGTTTCGGTGCGTGGAAATGTCCCCACAACAACAGACCTGCGTGCAACAAGTCAGTCAGCATAGAAAATCAAAGAAAGAGAAGAAAACTTCAAGAGTCTTTCCCGTGAACCTCGCATACTTTTGAGAATTCTACGTTTAGCTGATCTTGATAAATGCTCATTGTCACTCATGTAAACACAACAGTTTTTCTTCCACAATCACACGTCTGCGCTTTGTTTCCCGGCGGACCGAAAAATAAACGCGACACTCGCGCCCCCCAGAAATCCGATAAAATTCAACCAATCAGATGACGACTTCGACATTCCTGAAGTGTTTCCAGTTAAGTGTACCATATGCATCAGACGTTTAGCCAACGTTCCGTGGGCGTGACGTCTGAGGCTGAGACTATGGCAAGCGCTGAGCCCGGTCGGAACTACGGGAGCCCAGATGGGCGCGTCAGCGGTTGTTAAAGAGAAAATCGATTTTCATTAAAAAAAATCGGCGTAAACTACACATTCGAGTTAATCGATAAAATCGATTTATCGCCCAGCCCTAAATGGCGTCAATGCAGGCAGATCAATAATATTGTTGAATATTAAAACAAATGTTAAATGTAAAGTCCCCAACTAAGTAAGCCTAAAGCCAAAGGCGACAGTGTCGAGGAACCGAAACCCAGACTCGGTCGCTCAGGTCTCCTCTGGCCAATGAACCAACAGTGTATGATTATGATTTGTAGAAGATTTTAGGTAACACTTTATTTTACAGTGTCCTTGTTACATGTACTTACCGTAGTAATAACAGTAAATTATGCATAATTACATTCAACTAACCCTCAACCAAACCCTAATCCTACCCTAACCCTATAGTAAATACATGTAAGTTGCTTAATATTACTCAGTACTTAAATATATAATTACACTGTAACACAGACACCTTAAAATAAAGTGTTACCAGATTTTATTATTTAGAAAATAAGTAATTAAGATATATATTCGTACACTATTATTTCCTCGGTGTGAGACATAAGTGAACTAGAGATCGGCATGGCTTTAGCTCAGTTGTTAGCCTATAGCTGGTTTGATTTGCACTGAGAGATGATCTCGAACAGGGACAGTTCCCCATGCCGACTCTAGGTGTGGTGAAGGGTGTGTGTGATGATGTGGGATATTTGAATCCCAAAGGCCGAGGGAACTTTATCAGGATGCGTAGTGTCCCGGATCATGAAATTACTGGCCTTTAATAATAAAGATCTGCTCCTCTCTGGGGGTTTAACACAGGGCTGTCCTGACTTATGACCCTGTATTTTAAGGAAGAACATTTATTTATTTACGATACATTAAGAAAATTGGATTTTCCTTTTTTTTTTAATTAAGGCATTAAGATCAATTTCCAAAAGATGATTTTTTATTCCTCTTTTTAGTCAGCTTTAGCATGTGTGTGTTCACTTACACTGAGCACTGTATGTGTTCACTGAGCACTGTATGTGTGTGTGTTCACTGAGCACTGTATGTGTGTGTGTTCACTGAGCACTGTATGTGTGTGTGTTCACTGAGCACTGTATGTGTGTGTGTTCACTGAGCACTGTATGTGTGTGTGTTCACTGAGCACTGTATGTGTGTGTGTTCACTGAGCACTGTATGTGTGTGTGTTCACTGAGCACTGTATGTGTGTGTGTTCACTGAGCACTGTATGTGTGTGTGTTCACTGAGCACTGTATGTGTGTGTGTTCACTGAGCACTGTATGTGTGTGTGTTCACTGAGCACTGTATATGTGTGTGTGTTCACTGAGCACTGTATATGTGTGTGTGTTCACTGAGCACTGTATGTGTGTGTGTTCACTGAGCACTGTATGTGTGTGTGTGTGTTCACTGAGCACTGTATATGTGTGTGTGTTCACTGAGCACTGTATGTGTGTGTGTTCACTGAGCACTGTATGTGTGTGTGTGTGTTCACTGAGCACTGTATATGTGTGTGTGTTCACTGTATGTGTGTGTGTTCACTGAGCACTGTATATCTGTTTGTGTTCACTGAGCACTGTATATGTGTGTGTTCACTGAGCACTGTATGTGTGTGTGTGTGTGTGTTCACTGAGCACTGTATATGTGTGTGTGTTCACTGTATGTGTGTGTGTTCACTGAGCACTGTATATCTGTTTGTGTTCACTGAGCACTGTATGTGTGTGTTCACTGAGCACTGTATGTGTGTGTGTGTGTGTTCACTGAGCACTGTATATGTGTGTGTGTTCACTGAGCACTGTATGTGTGTGTGTTCACTGAGCACTGTATGTGTGTGTGTTCACTGAGCACTGTATATCTGTTTGTGTTCACTGAGCACTGTATATGTGTGTGTTCACTGAGCACTGTATGTGTGTGTGTGTGTTCACTGAGCACTGTATGTGTGTGTGTTCACTGAGCACTGTATGTGTGTGTGTTCACTGAGCACTGTATGTGTGTGTGTTCACTGAGCACTGTATGTGTGTGTGTTCACTGAGCACTGTATGTGTGTGTGTTCACTGAGCACTGTATGTGTGTGTGTTCACTGAGCACTGTATGTGTGTGTGTTCACTGAGCACTGTATGTGTGTGTGTTCACTGAGCACTGTATGTGTGTGTGTTCACTGAGCACTGTATGTGTGTGTGTTCACTGAGCACTGTATGTGTGTGTGTTCACTGAGCACTGTATGTGTGTATGTTCACTGAGCACTGTATGTGTGTGTGTTCACTGAGCACTGTATGTGTGTGTGTGTGTTCACTGAGCACTGTATATGTGTGTGTGTTCACTGAGCACTGTATGTGTGTGTGTTCACTGAGCACTGTATGTGTGTGTGTTCACTGAGCACTGTATGTGTGTGTGTGTGTTCACTGAGCACTGTATATGTGTGTGTGTTCACTGAGCACTGTATGTGTGTGTGTTCACTGAGCACTGTATGTGTGTGTGTGTGTTCACTGAGCACTGTATATGTATGTGTGTTCACTGTATGTGTGTGTGTTCACTGAGCACTGTATATCTATTTGTGTTCACTGAGCACTGTATGTGTGTGTGTGTGTTCACTGAGCACTGTATATGTGTGTGTGTTCACTGTATGTGTGTGTGTTCACTGAGCACTGTATATCTGTTTGTGTTCACTGAGCACTGTATATGTGTGTGTTCACTGAGCACTGTATGTGTGTGTGTTCACTGAGCACTGTATGTGTGTGTGTTCACTGAGCACTGTATGTGTGTGTGTTCACTGAGCACTGTATGTGTGTGTTCACTGAGCACTGTATGTGTGTGTGTGTGTTCACTGAGCACTGTATATGTGTGTGTGTTCACTGTATGTGTGTGTGTTCACTGAGCACTGTATATCTGTTTGTGTTCACTGAGCACTGTATGTGTGTGTGTGTGTTCACTGAGCACTGTATATGTGTGTGTTCACTGAGCACTGTATATGTGTGTGTTCACTGAGCACTGTATATGTGTGTGTTCACTGAGCACTGTATGTGTGTGTGTGTGTTCACTGAGCACTGTATGTGTGTGTGTTCACTGAGCACTGTATGTGTGTGTGTTCACTGAGCACTGTATGTGTGTGTGTTCACTGAGCACTGTATGTGTGTGTGTTCACTGAGCACTGTATGTGTGTGTGTTCACTGAGCACTGTATGTGTGTGTGTTCACTGAGCACTGTATGTGTGTATGTTCACTGAGCACTGTATGTGTGCGTGTTCACTGAGCACTGTATGTGTGTGTGTGTGTTCACTGAGCACTGTATATGTGTGTGTGTTCACTGAGCACTGTATGTGTGTGTGTTCACTGAGCACTGTATGTGTGTGTGTTCACTGAGCACTGTATGTGTGTGTGTGTGTTCACTGAGCACTGTATATGTGTGTGTGTTCACTGAGCACTGTATGTGTGTGTGTTCACTGAGCACTGTATGTGTGTGTGTGTGTTCACTGAGCACTGTATATGTGTGTGTGTTCACTGTATGTGTGTGTGTTCACTGAGCACTGTATATCTGTTTGTGTTCACTGAGCACTGTATGTGTGTGTGTGTGTTCACTGAGCACTGTATATGTGTGTGTGTTCACTGTATGTGTGTGTGTTCACTGAGCACTGTATATCTGTTTGTGTTCACTGAGCACTGTATGTGTGCTCAGTGAACACACACATATACAGTTTACTTCCTGTCTCTATGAAGCCCCTCCTTCTGAAAAGCACACTGTGCTCTGATTGGTCAGCTGGAGCAGTGTGTTGTGATTGGTCGAGCGCTTCAAGCGTTACTGACAGACTGGGAAGAAAGGAGCCGCAACAATGGAGAATATGAGGAGAATAATCAACATTCAAGCAGGAAAACCTGTTCTAGTAGAGCCTGAAACAACATCAAGACTGTAAAAGGGCGTAACAGGTCGTCTTTAAAAGTGTGCTTGTCAACAAGGCAGGTTAAGAATGGACAATTAATTTCTTAACCCTTGTGCATCCTTATGGACATTTTTGTCCTTTTTAGTTTTGTGTTTTTGATCACTTTGCCTGTGTTAATGCTAACTGCATAAAATTTGGCACAGGTGTGTATTTTTATTGGAATTTTACTATTTCACCGTCATTTTCTTAAAAAAAATCTTTTTTGCACTAGCTACACAAAATACTCCCTCTCAGTGCCTTTTGGACAAAAATGGCCCCATTGAAATCCATTAAAACTGCAATTTTTAATCCCAGGTTCATTTAACTATAAAATGATGAAATCTTTGTTAAGAGGCTTTCATTCTGTTGGCAAGACTTAAAAATTTTAATTTTGACAATTTTTTACCAGATGGTGCCATTTTTCCAGGTTTGGCCTATAAAACAAATATCGCTTTATTCCTGTTTTCTGCGTCGGCATATTATACAGCCAATTGGATAAATTGTGCAATGATAATTGTGTGGGTGTGTTGGTATGGATGTCAGAGTGTGGTTTGTATGTGTGTAATAAAAACATTTGTGTGTTTGTGTGCTTCTAATATTTGAGAGAGAAAAACTCAATTGCAAATCTAAAATCCAATCACTGTGTGACCAGTGGAGTTTTGCTGGCACCCAATGGGGAAAATCTGTTACTGCGCTCCAAACAAACTCTCAGCGAAAGCTCATTTTTTGAGATATCAACCTCAAATTTGGAACACAACTTATTTAGATTTATGGCTTTGATTTTCTTGCCGTTTTAGAGTTCAACTTGTTTTTATAAAATATATATTTTATACAAAATAATTTCCATAAATAATTTTCATAAACGTATATAACTTTTTTTTTTAATTCACTTATTAATTTTGTTTTACTTCAGCTATAATTTGCCAAGGGTCTTCTTTAAAATGATACCAAACTTAAGTCTGTGCACCCAAGCTTCTCATTTTTTTACAGTTTTTATGACACGGACATTTTTGTCCTCTATGTACCTATGAGTAACTTATTTTAATTGATGCACAAGGGTTAATTATGTTTTTATATTTTGTGAGTGTTCAGGGCCGTGGTTCGTCTGGAGCCGCTTAAATCCGACAGCTCGCATCGGGTGAGGGAAATTAAATATGACGTCCTGAACGAGACGTTCATGTTCGTTAAATACATTTAGAAGCATGTCGAGACTGGAGCGGAGAGAAACAGGCCAAAGCACGATTATATTTGCTGATTATAAGTTGATGTTAGTCACCAGCCACAGCCTTCAGTGAAACACAAGCAGAAGCCGTCTCTGTAACTAAGAATACACGCTGACCTCTTTCTCCCGGTGCGCTCGGGGAGGAGAGCACAGGTGCATTGTGGGAAATGAGAAACTGCTTTAAGGAAGCAAAGGCTGAACTTGATCAACTATGATCAGTGATAGAGCAATACTACATCAACCACTAATGGACCGTTAACGGAGCCAACCCTGGCAGATTATCAGAAATATAACCACAATCTACCAGCACTCAGATATATTTAGAGAAAATGTGAATAAAAGTGAATATTGTGTAAAATAGATGTCTTGAGGAACATGGGACTGCAACAGGGCTGCTGAAAAGTTAAAAATAAAAAAATCAAATCGATTAAATATATTTCTCTCTCTCTCTCTCTCTCTCTCTCTCTCTCTCTCTCTCTATATATATATATATACATATATATATAAAATCAAAATAAATTAATTTAAATTAAAATAAATAATTTAAATGTACTATTGTATATGCTGAAAGGTTAAAAATAAATAAATAAAATATATTAAAAACAAATACATAAATATAAATTAAAATAAAGAATAAATAAATGTACTAAGGGATCTGCTGAAAAGCTTAGAAAATAATAGTATGAAACATAAAAAATAAATAAACTAAGTAAAAACAAATACATATTAAAATAAAATTAATTAAATAAAATTACAAATTTAAATGACCATTTAATTTTAAAGGTACAAAAGAATCAGCTAAAAAGTTTTAAAAAAAAGTGTATAATGTAAATGAATTAATTACAAATATTAATTAATATAAATAAATGAATAGAAAAATTTAAAGAAAATTAGAGTAAAATGTAAATAAATAAATTCTAAATAAACATTAAAATAAAACAAATACATATTATTAAAATTAAGATAAATAACATATTATATAAAAATGTCAATTAACATTTAAATTAAAAGGTACTTAAGCATCTGACAAAACGTTAAGAGAAAAATAGTATAAAATGTACATAAATAACCATTAAAATAAAACAAATAGGTACATTTTTATAATGTAAAATGATCATAATTAAAAAAAAAAAGATTTTAACAAATTTAAATAAATAAATAATTTAAATATACACCTAACTCGGCTCTTAAATCAGCTTAATTTTATTTTAATTCATTGCTTTGATTTTTTCACAGTATAATTTTCTCTATACGATAGGATTTTCATTATGTGTGTGTGTCCGTGACATTAAACCCTCTCTCAGTGTCAGTCGCTGAAACACAGTCACAGGACCAGAGCCAGCTGTGTGTGTGTTCAACACGTCGACGTTAGTCAAGCTCTCCCGCATCTAACGCTCAGCTTCACACAGATCTCCAGTGATTCAGAAAGAAGCCAGCGAGACCAAAAGTGTTAACATGAGGAGTGAGCGAGGCCTGTAGATCGACGAGACACGATCACACACACCTGTCAATCAAACCTTCAGATGTGTTATGATCATGATCAGCTGTGATCAGTTACAACACAAAACTCCCACAATGCACTGTGCTCGACTTGCTCTTCCATGTCCAGTGTGACGAATGAACCAGAAGATTTTTTTTTTTTTTTTTTTTTTTTGACAAATGTCTTGATTGAACTGTCAAAGCTGAGATATTTTTACACAAAGATCCTGACCATTCTCAAGAAACGGCTGAAGGCGCATCTTTTTCGGCAACATTTGATCCATTAATACTAACACTTTCTCTTCTATTCTATATGTTGAGGAGAGAACCCCTGATATGATTGTAAAGCGCTTTGGGTGTACAGTAGTACATATGAAAGCGCTATATAAATGCCTCATTCATTCATTCATTCATTCATTCATATCTATTTTCTTTATATATAAAAAAAGAAGTACACGTACTGCATTAGATTAAACTGGGAAGGGTCACGGCACTGGCATATTGTTTTCATACTGTTAGTTTTACTGCTTCTATTGTTGATTTATATTCTACCAGGACATAATTAAACATGCAACATGATGATGTCATGTGACAACAATAGAACTAATTGCGGTTTGAAAAAACACAAAAAGGGGGAAAAGTTTAGATAGAAACTCGTATAAATTTAATTAAATAATAGTGCTGTCAAAGCGATTCATCGCATCTAATGTAAATATATACATTTGTATATATACATATATATATATATATATATATATATGTGTGTGTGTGTGTGTGTATTTACAAACTTTTGTTAGATCGTGATTAATCGATTTGACCGCACTAATAAATAAATAAATAAATACATCTTAAAATAAAATAAATAATAAAAGTAAGATTGAACTAACTAAATCCATTTGGCTAGAATAAAAAAATCTTTAAAATAAATAGCACTGATTTAAATAAATTAATAATTTATTTATTAATTATTAATAAATATTTTTTGAATAAATAAATAAATACATTATAATTCATTACTAATTAATTATGCATTTATATATAAATTACTAATCTATTTATTTAAAAAAATAATAAATTTGTTTGAAATAAATAAATAAAAACAAATAATAATAAAATATATATATATATGATTATATATAATAAATAAAGTTGAATAAATAAATAAAAATTAAATAATAAATAAATAAAATGATATAATAAATAAAATATGAAAAAATAAATAAATAAATATATATATATATATATATATATATATATATATATATATAAAGTATATGATCCAAATGAACAAAATTATGAAAATAAACAATACATCTAACCGTACAGTACTATAGTAACGCATATCATTTTTCCACATATTTATAAAGAGTCTGCTAAAGGATTAAATGTAAAGGACTGAACGCTCCTGATCTCGCGGACGTGGATGTGAACGGTCAGTTTCTGTCGGATCAAATACTGTCATCAGAACAACCTAAAATATCGTTAGTTAAAACGGCCACATTCACGATGATGCAAAATCACATGTGAAGTGTGTTTTAAAAGAGTGCATGCTTGCAATGCACTGGCCGAGCAGTTGAGGCTATATTGAGCGTGTGTGTGTGTTGGCAGTAGATCACAGACAGTGTGAATTATACAGCGGATAATTCCCTTTATTCTAGCTGGGTTTCTTTCATGTCAATGGCCAGGTGCAGCAGTGTGCACACACACACACACACACACACACACAAACACACACACACACACACATTGATCTGGACTCTAGAAGGAGACAGTTTACACTGTTAACCACTATATGCTTGTGCTGATACATTTCAATGCACTCCAGCACAGCAAGAACAGCTCGTGTTCATATACTTGTATACATTAGTCTTAAAGGGCCATTTGCAGATCTGATTTAATGTCATGAAATATACAAACTGCAAATATTTCATTATATTATAGCAGGTGTTTTGCTTTACGGCGAGTGCTCATGAGAACAGAAAATCACGAGCATCACAGTCCACTATACCTTTACATGCACTTAATAATCCATTTATAATGGGATTTCATGTAAATATCAGTTGATATTAAAGAGCAAGCCGAATTTCAATCAGATTGAAAGGGTGATCAGAAATTGACATCAAACAATTAAGCAGAGCATAATAAATTAGGCTACAATAATAATAATCAATAATAATACACTAAATAATGTACTATAATGCAAAACTTAATGGAAAGTAAGTGCATTCTCAGTGAACAGGTTCAGGGGAAAAACTGAGAGAAAAACTGGAAAAAATTCAAAATAAAAAAAAATCACATAAATCCCATTTGATTAAAAAAAAATTAATAACTTAGACTAAAATAAAAAGATAAAAAGAAGTAAATTTGATTTTAATAAATTAATTCATTAATTTGATTAAAATAAAAATATAGATTAAATAAGTCAAATTTGACAAAAAATTATAAATAAATAATTTGGTCAAAATAAAAAATATGAAATAAGTCAAATTTTACTGAAATTAAAAAATTGAAAAAGAATACATTTGGTTTTAAAAAGAAAATGATTAAAATAAGTCAAATTTGATTGAAATTAATATATAAATAAATAATACATTTGATTAAAATAAAGAAATGATTAAAATAAGTCAAATTTGATTGAAATAAATAAATAAATGTGATTTTTTTTAAAAAGATGAAATAAATTTGATTTAAACAAATACATCATATTTAATCTGAATGTGGCGACTGGAAACTGCTCATGCACTGAAGAATTGTTCGTGAATATCTGAATCGGATTGCAACATTTAGGGTTTGTATAAATAGATCCGAAATCAAACTGGGTTCATTTCTATTAATGTAAACAAATCTACAGTCAGTGAATCACACGTCTGAAACCAACACACACTTCTCTGCACACTGCAACAGTAAAGCAGGAGTGTGAGAGTGAAGCGTGACACGCCGTGAGCATCGGTCCAACAGCAAAACACTGCAGGTGAGAACAGCAGATGGAGTGAACCGAGTGTGTTCGGGTCAGAGAGTGTGTGTGTGTGTGTGTGTGTGTGTGTGTGTGTGTGTGTGTGTTAACAGATCGAGGCTGAGGACCATCTGTCTCACTGCTGCGGGGATACGGACCAGCACTGCTCATAACCGGAGGAGATATTAATAGATAAATGCACATATGTCACATCACGGACACTCAACAGAAACCTGTTACTATCAGGACCATTTTAACACGAGGAAACTATTATACAGCATAATGCACAGAAAAAAAATCAGAAATAATAAATGTTTCTTGAGCATCAAAATCATCACATTACAGTGATTTCTGAAGGATCATGTGACATTGAAGACTGGAGTAATGATGCTGAAAATTCAGCTTTGATCACAGGAATAAATTACATTTTACTGTATATTCACATGACTTTTTTTTACTGTATTTTTGATCAAATAAATCCACCCTTGATGAGCAGAAGAGAGTTTAAACAAAAACATTTTAAAATCTTTATTATTCCAATATTACACTTTTTAAAGGATAAGTTCCTTTCAGAATTACAATTTCCTGATAATTTACTATTTATTTTACTGTTAATTTCTTTCTTTCTTCAGTCAAAAAGAAATTAAGGTTTTTGAGGAAAACATTCCCGGATGTTTCTCCATATAGTGACTTCAATAGGGTCCAACGGGTCGAAGGTCCAGATGTGAGTTTCAGTGCAGCTTCAAAGCCTCGACACGATCCAGCCGAGGAATAAGAGTCTGATCTAGACAAACCAGCGGCCATTTTATAAACAAAATACATATTTATATAGTTTTTAACCAATAATGGTCATCTTGCACTAGCTGTGATGCGCCACACATTACATAATCCCGTTGAAAGGTCAAGCGTGACGTAGGCGGAAGAACCGACCTAGTGTTTACAAAGCGAACACGCAAAGGCTAAGTCAAACGCCATTTACAAAAAATAAAATAAAAATAAAAGGTAAAACAACAAGTTTTTCGCTATCCTACATTTACGAACCGGAACACGCGTGACCTTTCAACGTGATTACGTGCGAGACGAGCATTTGCGGTTAATACTTTTTTTTAACCTTTTACATTTTTTTCACTTTTTTGTATAAAATGTCCGCTGGTTTGTCTCGATCAGACTCTTATTCCTCGGCTGGATCGTGTCGAGACTTTGAAGCTGCACTGAAACTCACATCTGGACCTTCGACCCGTTGGACCCCATTGAAGTCACTATATGGAGAAACATCCTGGAATGTTTTCCTCAAAAACCTTCATTTCTCTTCGACTGAAGAGAGAAAGACATGAACATCTTGGATGACGTGGAGGAGAGTAAATGATCAGGAAATTTTAATTCTGAAGTGAACTAATCCTTTAATTTCTTTTAAAACAATCCTTTAAAGCTGCAAATGAGCTAAAACACATGAAATGAGTTGTTGTGTGCATGAAAACGTGATTTGAAGTCTCTCCAGAGAACAACACTGAGCTCGTACCTTGTGTCTGCACTTCAGGACGACACCGTAAGCTCCTGCAAGAGAAAGAGAGAGAAACAAACAGGTTTTACTCAAACTTTCACCCACTTCTACCTGTCTTTGTAAACAGGATTCTCAGCAGATTCATGCAGCCGTGCCAAAACCCCCGTCCAAACAAACCCTGAGCGTTTTGTGTCTGATGAATAAAGCGACTGAAGGGAGGAGGACGGAGAAAGACGATGCATTGATTTACACACCTGACAAAGAGAGAGAGACGTTAAGAGAACCGTAAGAACATCTTGCTTTCTCTTAAGACCTTCGGGACGGGGACGCAACCGGGGAACAAATCGCTGCCAACACATTCGTTTAATCAGCCCGATTCATTATAAATCTCATATGAGTGCGTTTAGCCCAAACAAGCCGCAAACTGGCACGCGGGTGTTTGTGTTTTTTGATGGTTCTGGCTCTATCTGTGGCACAAATCTCCAGTCCCGCAGGATCTGAGCTCATCTGAACAACAACCTCAGAATCACGTTTAGCACAACCTGCTCAATGTCAGCTACTCTTATAGAGTATATTATAGAGTATATTAGGGCTACTCGGTTATTAAGCTCAATATTAGGGGTGGGAATTGGCAAAAATGTGACGATTCGATAGTATTGCGATATTTGGGCCACGATTCAATATTATTGCGATTCTTAACATATTGCGATACAGCAAGTTTTGCGATTTGATTCTGCGATATATTGCGATTCATGTCCCCCATATTATTCAAAGGCATTACAAAAGGAAAATAAGACTGCTCAACTCACCACAAATATCACATTTAATTCTGTGAACATTATCTTCTACAAATTAACTGAAGTGCAAAAACTTAGGAGAAAAACTTAGAAGTGCAAAAACTTTGTCCTTGAACATTCAGGACACAGGACCTTATTATATATTCTCTGAATTGGAGACCTCTCACATGAATGGTGGGCTCCCAGCACATAACTTAAAATTATTTAAATATAATAGAGTAACATAAAGCAGACATAATAGAGTAACATAAACCTGAGAAAAACCATATAAATAATGTCAAGGTCTTTACTACACGCTATTTGATGAATACCGAAATTTACCCACACTTTCGATTTGAAAGAAGACGGAGCGTCGTGTTCATCCGATTGTGATGGGGAAGCTATTTTCATTTGAATTTGCTGTTGAATGCACAACAAAAAAACACCGCAACAAGCGCCACCTTGTGAATGTAATACGCAAATGTCAATTATCAGAGTAAACATCGGAGAAAACCAATGGAGAAAACCCGAAAGTAAAACAGATAATTTTATAATTAAATATTGCAATACTTTACGCTACTGTATCAATATAATTGTGTGCGCAAAATATCGTGATACTAAACAGAATGGTTTTTCCCCACCACTAGTCAATAGGGATGTAACGATTCACTCATCTCACGGTGCGATACGATTCACTATACTTGTTTCACGATACGATTTTCTCACGACTTTTTTAACAAATGAGATTTAAGACAAAAGTGTCCCTTTTATTATTTCTCAGACAAAATGCTGCACATTTCTTTTTAATTTAAAATATATTTGTCAAATAATAAAACTACATAAAAAAATCCCTTCAAGGTTGTTTCAACTCAGTCTTTCTGTCTGTTTGGTCAAGAGGCTGGACACTGGTACCTTCGCACACTAGACTGTGTCAAATTAGTACCAGATTGACAGGGGTTTTACATTTAATTGTAATGAAGGCAAGATTTTAATTTTGTTATAATTTGTGTCATTACACTAGTAAGAGTAAAAAAACACATTTAGAGAAAGAGATAAAAAAAAAAAATAATAGTAAAATAAATACAACACCTGGTTGTCAAGGAAACACTGATGCACCTTGTGATCTCCGTGGCTCTCGCAATTGTCGTATTAATGACTTTTACATGAAAACGGAGGTGACTGGTGCTTCTCACGGTGGTGATTATTATTAGTCTACGGAAAGTCAAAATGCCGCCACACCTCCGATTTGAATGAGTCAACGTCAACATCTACGCGTGCCGTCGCCATGTCTACTCTACTGTTTGACGGCGCGTGGACACCAGTCGATGGCACACACTGGCGCGGCGCGAGCGGAGCAAACCGAGCGTTTTCAGTTCATTCCTATGGAAGTTGAGCTTGGCTCACACAAGATCAAGTTCCATGAATGAAGTGAAAACACTCGCTAGCTTCACGCCAGTGTGTGCTCGCTGCTATTGTGCCTGTAAAGCGAGGTTCACAACTTCACAGTAGGCTATACAGTAATACGCGCCCTGCTGTTTAAAACGTGTATCGCGATTCGTTTAACATTTCAACCGACTTGAATCATCACACATTTTTATCGATTTTCAACCGGTTGCGAGTGAATCGTTACATCCTTACTAGTCAATATTGAGTTCATGGTGGAGTGGCCGATATACTGGTGGATACGATTAACCAGTAGAAATTTATCAGGGCTTGACATTAACTTTTTTGCTCAGCAGCCACTGTGGCTAGTGGTTTTCGAAAAGCCACTCAGCATTTTCACTGGCCACATTTTTGACATCCATAATATGGGGGAAATCTGCTATATAGTAGCAGATTATTTATGTTATGTGTGTGTGGCTGCTCAATTATGGAAAAAAAATCATAATCACGTCTCTCTCTCTCTCTCTCTCTCTATTATTATTTTGGTCAGTCACAATTTTGTAACATGATTATTTCATATGACTTTGGGAACGTGTTGCATTTATTAAAAAGACACCTTTCAACAATTCTTAAAAAAATCGAAATTTTAACATTTATTGTACTTAAACTATTAAAATACAATAAATAACAGATAATACTTCAATAAGTATTTTAATAAATCCCGCAGGTCTACCACTACCACGGGAAACTATACTCTCACGTTTAGGAGTCGGGACATGACGGAACTGTCACTTGCACAATCGGGGCAGCATTGCATCATAACTAAAGTTGATCAAGTTGATCAAGTCTTATCAGCTTAATCATTCAAGCTGAGAGAATATATGGCTTCGGGAGGGGCGGATGTGCGCGTGTCACTCAGAACACAAGACAAAATAAGAGTGTTCTTGCAAAACAGAACAGGGCAAAATAATCATTTTTACTCGATTGTACTAGATCGTTGGGAGCCAAAATCGAAATCGAAATTCAATTAATTGCACAGCCCTACCATATAGATATTTTAATATTATCTCATAATTTGGCAGCAGGTTTATTAGGCTGCTATCACTTTAAGACCTGACGCACGTATCCAATATACTGTTACACATGCGTTTTCTTAGAGACGCATGAAGAGTGTGTGAGTACTGAAATTAGTTGTTTCTGCCTCCTTATTGAGCTTGACCGATCAAATACACAAATATATAATGTGTCAAAATTCCTGTCTTTGCGAGTATCTACAGTTTATGTACAGTTACAGTTTATGCAAGTATCAGTTATGGTTTAAAGTCCCCTGTAATCAATCATTTTATCCCTTAAAACTTATCTTTAATCACCAAAATGACATATTTAAGCGTTTTTTCCTTGGAAAAAAATGTCTCCATGCCTTAAAATGTCTTGAATGTAACTCGACACCCTTGCCTCATTTAGTATACGTGGTTCTATGAATATGCAAATGAGCCCCGCCTCCACTCACTCACTCAGCTCAGAGATCCACACGTTGACGATCACATGCAAAAACAAGATAGAACCAACAAAATATTAATAACTGATTATGTATGCTTTTTGTTTTTCTATGCATTTTTTTGCATAATAGCAAATATATATAATATATATAAACTGGAGCTATATAATAACTATAACTGTAGAGAAGAACTCAAAAGCATAGTGTGTGTTTTTTTCCCCCAAAAAAAGATGATTCATATGATTAACGATGATGGAGCCACCGTTTCATATTCCGACATAATAAGATGTTAAGATTTGATCACTTCACTGTCATGAATAATGAAAAGGAAAAGACATTTATTATGGATCGGAATGATTTTTACTTCAGCATTGAAGAAAAGCCTGACATTAAATCGCTTTAATATCTCAATTACACAGCATTGAGATTAAATGGAGAGCAAACGGAGACTTGTGATGAAGAATCCTGCTTTTCAGATGATTCTCTTGAGAAAAACACACTAGTAATCTCATACGTCTCTCAGTGTTATTTATATACATACACTAAAAAATATTTTTACTCAGAAATTGCTAGCAAATATCACAAATAATAAAAGAAACGGTAACACATTGAATTAAACATGAAATTTTGAAGTAGAAATACTAAAAATACTGTTTTCTTGTCAAATGTACTACAATAATCTTTGTTTCATTTACAACAAAAAAAATCATTTTTACAGAATAGTATACATTCATATTTTTAATTCGATTTTATTTTGATATTTTCAGTTTATATTTTAAAGACAACCTATTACGCCCTTTTACAGTCTTGATGTTTTTTCAGGCTCTAATAGAACAGGTTTTCCTGCTTGAATGTTGATTATTTTCCTCATATTCTCCATTGTTGCGGCTCCTCTCTTCCCAGTCTGTCAGTAACGCTCTGCTTACTTCCTGTCTCTATGAAGCCCCTCCTTCTGAAAAGCACACTGTGCTCTGATTGGTCGGCTGGAGCAGTGTGTTGTGATTAATCGAGCGCTTCGAGTGTTTGGGAAATGTCCCGCCCCTTTCCATAACCACTAGTTTAACACACTACTAACTAACTCAACCAGGCCCTGCCCCTTTATTCTACGTATAAATTATTTAAATGAGGAATATTGTGATGTGTTTGTTCCCGGAAGAAACTGAAGACTACAATGGAGGCGTTTCAGAGAGTTCAAAAACAGTTACGTTTTTTTTTTTAAGTTTACATTTTAAGTGTTAAACTTTAGGCCTATTTCAATAAACAAAAATGATTTTTAATCATAACAACATTGGTGTCTCCAGATCTGCTCAGGATATCAATGTCTGCAGTCAAAAGTC
>CM060613.1:2996232-2998732 GCA_030578255.1 Tiaroga cobitis
AGTGCTCGCCACTCCAGAAAAAGTTGACCAATTTCCTCTGAATTTCACATAATATGTCCTCAGGTGGATCCATGACTACACACCTGTGCCATAGTGTAGAGGTTGCCAGGTTATTGGCGACCAGAACTCTCCCCCTATAAGACAACTGTGGTAACAGCCATTCCCACTTAGACAATCGGGCAGACACCTTATCCAGCATACCCTCCCAATTCTTCATTTGATATTGTCTATTGCCTTTAAAAACACCCAAAACTTTTTAAACCTTCCCTTCCCCATCTCAAGCCACCTGGAAGTGTTGGATGTCCTACCTCATCCCACTGACCCATAATATAACCCTCACTTTTCTCCCAGTTTCCTTTGCAGTGGAAGCTTTTTCATAAAGCTTAATATTCTCATTTAACCTTCTAATTATGCTCTTGCCTTGGTGATAAACACCGTAATATCATCTGCATAAGCGGACAAAACCAATTTTACACTTTCACTTCCATTTTGGAATGACACACCTTGTAAATCTTTTTTTAGTCTATGTAGGAGAGGTTCAATCATTAGGCTATACAGCTGCCCAGACAGTGGACAGCCCTGTCGGATCCCTCTGCCAATAGGTACTGGAGCACTAAGGCCCCCACCAGCCTTTACCATGATAAACACATTGGAATACAACAATTTTACATATGATAAAAACGTTTCACCAAAACCAAAGTGTTTTTAAAACATTAAACAGATACCCATTGATCCACCCTGTCAAAAAGCCTTTTCTTGGTCCAATGACAAAATTCCAAGATCACTATTACTAAAGTGGCTAAAGTCAACTAAATCTCTCAACACAAAAATATTGTCTATAATTGACCTATCTGGACACAATATGTTTGATCTTTATCAATCAAAAACTCTAAACAATGCTTAATTCTATTAGCCAGACATTTTGACAGTATCTTATAATCCAGACATAGTAAGGACACTGGTCTCCAATTTTTCAATAAACATAAATCCCCTTTTTTTGGTAACAATGAGAGGACTGCACGACGACAACTTAACGGGAGTGACTTTTCTTTAAAACAATTAAAAAATACTTCATACAAATTCCACTCCAATGACATTCCAAAATTGCTTATAAAATTCAACTGGCAGTCCATCTATTCCTGGAGACCGACCTGAAGATAATTGCTGCATTGCCTCTGTGAGTTCCTTAAAAGTAATTTCATTGTCCAGCAATTTTTTATGTCCATCTGGTAACTTTGGTAAATCACACAGTAATTCCTCAGTACTTTTAGAGTCCACATGGTTCTTTACTATATAATGACGCATAAAAATTCACTGGCATTTTTCTGATTTCCACCGGATCAGAGGTTATAGTTCCATTTGCACAACGAAGATGGTACATCTGTTGAACATTTTTCTTTTCCAGGTTAAAAAATAAGAACTAGGAGCATCCATGTCTTTTAATAGAACAGAACCTTGCTCTAATCAGTGCTCCCTTAGTCCGTTCCTGTAAAAAAGATCCAAGTTCCATCTCTTCTTTTCCAAAAGTCCTTTTTGCTGCACAGTTTCCAGAATTATCGATAAGTTCTTTTTCTAACTGCAAAACTGTCTCTTTCCAATCTTTGTATTGTTACTTTAATGTGAGATGAAGAATGCAAGGTATAATTCTGACAAAAGACTCTTATTTGGCTTTTCCCACTTCCCACCACTGGCTAATATTCTCAAAACAACTCTTTTTCAATTTCCCACTCATTCCAAAACATTGTAAATCTTTCACAAAAACAAAACGTCTTGTAACAGTTTAACATTGAAATGCCAATAATACGTACGTCTCGACAATTCTTTCATGTTAAGATCTAAACCAACCATATGATGATCTGAAAAGGCATTTGGTGAATGAAAAACATTCATTATTCTGTTGTTCCATATTTTTCCAAGATAAAACCGGTCCAATCTAGCGCCCGACAGACAATATCCTCAAAAATCTAACCCATGTGTACTGTCTTTCCCTTCCATTCCTTACTCTCCATATATCTACCAAACCTCTTTTTTCCATTATTTTGGATAATACTAACTAGATTGATTATGAGGTTCTTCACCATTTCTATCAACAGTGAAATCTGTTGTACAGTTCCAGTCTCCCCCTACAATAATACACACACCATCATCAATTTTTTTAAGAGATTCATTCAATTTCATAAAAGACCTAACCCTTTCTGACCCATTGTTCGGGGCATATACATTAACAAAAGCAAACAAAAAAACTCCAAACTCTATTTTTGTTATTATAATCCTCCCTTTTCAATTTCCTCAACATTTAAAATATTAACATTCATGCTCTTTGAAAATAAAATAGCAACTCCAGCACTATTATTTGACCCATGACTTAGAACGAGCTTTCCATCCCACCACATACCCCATTCTATTTCATTATTATCATCAGTATGCGTTTCCTGTAAAAAGGCAACATTAATCTGTTTTATTTTCAAAAATTCTGAAACATTGCCAGTTTCTTCCTATC
>CM060613.1:3003732-3087421 GCA_030578255.1 Tiaroga cobitis
AGGAAACACACACGACAGATGCTGTGGGTGAATGTTAAACATATGACAGAGCAGCCAATACCATTAATTCATAAATACTGCCCAAAATATCAAATATCTGACACCTATTAGAAAATAATTCATTCATTAAATATTTTTGGAAATATCAAATATCTGACAATACCAATTACATAAATCTATGAAATATTGCTAGAAATATTGAATATCTGTCAATATGATAATTACATAAGTAAGTAAATAAATAAATATTGCCGTAAATATCAAATATTTGACAATACCAATTAAATAAATAAATAAAATAAGTCCCGAAATATCTGTCAATACCGATAATGAAATAAGCAAACAATGAAATAAATAGTACCGGAAATATCAAATATCTGACAATACCAAATTGCATAAATATATAAAATATTGCTAGAAATATTAAATATCTGTTAATACCGATAAATACAAAAGTAAATAAATAAACAAATAAGAAAACAAATAAATAAATATTGCCATAAAGATCAAATATTTGACAATACCGATTAAATAAATTAATAAAACATTGCTGGAAATATTTTTTTTTAAAAACTCTCAATATCAATAATTACATAAGTAAATAATTAAATAAATAATTATTACTGGAAATATAAAATATCTGTCAATATGATAATTACATAAGCAAACAAATGAATAAAAAAATAAGCAAACAAACAAATAAATAAATATTGACGGAAATATTAAATATCTGACTATACCAATTAAACAAATACATAAAATATCTGCATAGATAGATAAAATATCTGCATAGATAGATAGATAGATAGATAGATAAACTGGTAAGCGTAATAATACAATTTATAAATGGCATTATCGGTTTAACAAATCCAGTAAACCAGCATCTGCTGTCCAATGCAAACCCGACCAAATGGTTTCTATAGTGCATCGCTGTGTGGTTGCTAGTGTGTTCTAGGGGGTTGCTGGGTGGTTGCTATGTGGTTGCTAGTGTGTTCAAGGGGGTTGCTAGGTGGTTGCTAGTGTGTTCTAGGGGGTTGCTAGTGTGTTCTAGGGGATTGCTAGGTGGTTGCTAGTGTGTTCAAGGGGGTTGCTATGTGGTTGCTAGTATGTTCTAGGGGGTTGCTATGTGGTTGCTAGTGTGTTCTAGGGGGTTGCTAGTGTGTTCTAGGTGGTTGCTAGGTGGTTGCTAATCAGTTTCACCAAATGCTCTCCAAAACAAAACAATGAATCCTAAAACCAACATCAGCACAATCTTATTTCATCTCACAAAGGAGCAAATGTTTCCTCAGTGCCGGTTTGTTCTGTTTCATGTGTGGCGCAGAGTTAAGTATTTGTGCGCGTGTGGGTCACAGATAATTAGGATGCAGCTATAAATAGTGCATGGCAGAAGCATATTCAGAGCCATTAAAGAACGACACGCTGAACTGAAGGAGAACGAGCCTCGACGTGTCCAGAACACACAGAGAAACACACGGCTCACATTCGAGATGAAGAATTGAGTTTAGTGTTCTCTATAGAGAGAGTCCTTATCGCCTGATAAATATCAAGTACATGCCAATAGAGATTGTAAAACAAATAAATAAATAATATCTGAAATATCATTATTGTAAAATATTGCCGATTTTTTTTTATAACTGATACAGATTATTAGCATATAATATATGCCCAATAACCGATATGCAGAATTGATATTTGTGCATTAATGGCTGTTATGGTAAATAAAGTTTATTAATTAAAGCAAAGCAAATTACTTTCCCAGTGAACACCATTGTTGACTCAGCTACCCTCTATATGCCCACAAGATGGCGCCATTTATCGGTGAATACGATATTACAGAACCGATATTCGGTTATGGAAAAATGCTTAAAGTGATAGTTCGCCCAAAAATGAAAACTCTGTCATTAAGTACTCTCCCTCATGTCATTCCAAACCCGTAAGACTTTCATTCATTTTCAGAATACAACTGATTAATAGTCTAGTTATGCATCCATATCGGTAAAACCGATATCATTTAAGAAGTTCAACTAGACAGCATGCTAGTGTTCTCTGTAGAGAGTCCATTTCACCTGATTAATATCAAGTATTTGCCAATAGAGATTGTAAAATAAGCAATATCTGAAATTTCAAATATCTGCCAATGTTATTGATAAAATATTGCAGATTTTTTTATAACCGATACAGATTATTAGCATTTTTTTATGTCCAATAACCGATATGCAGAACCGATACATGTGCATTAATTGCTGTCATGGTAAATAACATTTATTAATTAAGTCAAAGCAAGTAACTTTACCTGTGGACACCATTGTTGACCGCAGTGCTTTAATGGCGGCCTCAAAACACCCACAAGATGGCGCCATTTATTGGTGAATACAATATTACAAAACCGATATTTGATTATGGAAAAATGCTTAAAGGGTTAGTTCACACAAAAATTTAAATTCTGTCATTAAGTACTCTCCTGTCGTTCCAAACTCGTAAGACTTTAATTTATTTTCGGAACACAAATGAGGATCTTTTAAATGAAATTAAAGAGAGTTTTCTGTGCCTCAATTGATAGTCTAGTTATGCATCCATATCGGTAAAACCGATTTTCGGTCAATCTCAACTTAAAATATCAAATTACTGCCAAATTGCCACTACCGATTAAATAAATTATTCAATATTCTTATTTAATATTCAACAATTTTATTGATCTGACTGTACTGACACTATGAGAGCTGAACTGAGCTGAACGACGACATCAATGTTTTCTGCAGAACTGCTTTATAGAAGAAATTAACTAATTTAATAATTGATGATCTTTACAATGGAACTGAATCAACACTGAACTGAACAACAGCAGAAATGCATTGATTTTCCTGTTATCACTGTAAAACTGCTTTGAAACAACCTGTATTGTATAAAGCGCTATATAAAAAAAGGTGACTCGAACAAAAATCCAAACAAATTGCCACTACCGATTAAATAAATAATTCAATAAATATTGCCCAAAATATCAAATATCTGCAAGAACTAAATAAATAAATAAATAAATCTGTTTAAAAATTATATCTGTCAATACTGATGTATAAAGATCAACCGAGTGATTGATTTTGCCGATTAATCGGCACCGATAACCGATTGCTGGATCAATCGGTTCTGGGCAAAAGTCCATTGCGATGGTTTTTTCCGTGTTGCGTCCGTTGCTAGAGCGGCTGATAAGCATCTGCTGTCATTATATAGTACGAGAGCGCCCTCTAGAGGCCAAATAAACCCATCACTGACACCTCGTGGAGTTTGTTTTGACACGAGAGGCTGCGCTGCACTGCAGATGCGGATTTAAAACAGACGGTATGTTGTACAGTACATTACCGTACGTGTTTTCATGTTTTTATACAGTACCAGAGCGCCCTCTAGAGGCCAAATAAAGCCATCACTGACGCCTCGTGGAGTTTGTTTTGACACGAGAGGCTGCACTGCACTTCAGATATGTATTTAAAACAGACAGTATGTTATACAGTACATTACTGTACGTGTTTTCACATCATTATACAATACGAGAGCGCCCTCTAGGGGCCAATTAAAGCCATCACTGACGCCTCGTGGAGTTTGTTTTGACACGAGAGGCTGCGCTGCACTTCAGATACGGATTTAAAACAGGCGGTATGTTGTACAGTACATTACCGTACGTGTTTTCATATCATTATACAGCACCAGAGCGCCCTCTAGAGGCCAAATAAAACCATCACTGACACCTCGTGGAGTTTGTTTTGACACGTGAGGCTGCGCTGCACTTCAGATATGTATTTATAACAGACAGTATGTTATACAGTACATTACTGTACGTGTTTTCACATCATTATACAGCACGAGAGCGCCCTCTAGAAGCCAAATAAACCCATCACTGACACCTCGTGGAGTTTGTTTTGACACGAGAGGCTGCGCTGCACTTCAGATACGGATTTAAAACAGACGGTATATTATACAGTACATTACCGTACGTGTTTTCATATCATTATACAGTAATTAATTTGTTGACTAGATGCTGTATTAGTGGAGAACAGCAGCAAAGGGAACTGCAAACATGACCAGATCTCTCTATGCTATTCTGGTGCTGCTGAGATATGGCGGCCAAAAACCATAAGACCTAAACTAATGTGAGATTGCTGGCGTCTTTATGTAGGAGAAACATCAGGAGACAAATTCTCCTATATCAATGTTTTAATATCATTTAGGACTGGAGACTAAAAACCATTCTGATAACCCGTTTGAACACAATCATTATTTTTCCAATTCTATTTGGTGACAAAAAAAAAAGGTCTTTCATTAATAATTGGAAAAAATTCGACTCAATGTGATTTTTCTGGAGCATCTAATGTAAAATTAAAGTCTCCATTTGGTCTTTCTGGGTCTCAGTACGTGCACTACACACAAACAGATGGACGTCTTTATGTTTCATCTGTGTGTGAGCGTGTGTTTCCGCTGGCACAGAGTTGTGGATGTCATCACTTTAGACCAAAACACCAACAAATCAGTGATGAACGTGAGGTCTGGGACTCAGGGGGGAGAAAGACACGTCGGAGAACTGGGATCAGGAAAACAAACACACCAACAACATCACACACACACACACACACACACACACACACCTCAACATGAGATGAAGCTCACATTAGTGATTGGTCATTCATGAACGATTCGTTCGTTTTGCTTTAGTCAAGTGACAAATGAACTAAAGACTATAAGACGCTCAATGCTCTTTTGAGGTGAAATACTCATTTTTATATCTCATAATTTATATTTAGCTTCATTATAATGATTTTAATTGTGGAATGTGACTGAAATCAAATATCTCACAATATGGTTAAAGAATAAAAAAAACACATAAATAAATTTTGCCCAAAGTATTACATATCTGCCAATACCAATTCATAAATAACTAAATATATAAATGCTTGAAATATCTGCCAATAAATAAATAACTGGCAATACTGATTAAATAAAAACTTAAATAAATATAGCTGGAAAAAACAAATATCTGCCAATACCAATAAATACACAAATAAATAAATGAATAATTGAGGAAATAAATCACACATATCACCCAGTAACCAATAAATATTGTTTATACCTGATACAGTCATTCAAAAACATTTTGCGTCTATCAAGCGACCAATAATGAACTGTATTATAATGATTTTCTAATTCAGAATGTGACCAAAACATGTTCAGGAAATTCGGCATATGAAAATGTAACATTTGACAAAATTACTTGAATAAAGATTAGCCGATTTTTTTTAACGAGATTCCAAAATCACTCCGACTATTTACAAAACCCATTTAAATAGTGAAACCTGTTAATTAATCAGAAAAAGAACATTAGTCAGACTGATTTTTTAACAATGGAAAAGTGGGCGTTACTGAATGAAGTCAGGTGATCAAGGTGGAGGGGCCAAAAATACAATGGATTAGTTGATCATTTGGATTAAACATTATGAATATCATCCATTTAAAATGGTTTATTCAAAAAGTTCTCAAGGACTAAAAATCAATTTACAGTTAAAATAAGTTTAAGTTACATTAAGAAATGTGTTTTGGCCTTAATGACTCTTCCTGAGAGAGTCAATGGCACAGCTCAGAGCTCAACAGGTCATTCTGTCACTTCCTCATCCACAGACAAATGAACAAAAAAAAATGCCAAAGCAGCCTGTTTTCCACCGCATATGAGCTCTGGACTCGGACTAATTCAATCAAGCCTCTCTGAAAAGAGCTAAAAATACAGCCGTCAGCCTTTAAACGTCAGAAATAGCAGAGCGGCGAATGCTCCGGCTGGAGGAACAGTTTCACAGCACAAACACATCAGGTGCAGGTTTGGGGAAGAACCATATACCTCACAATAGTGTTAAAGAATAAAAAAATATAAAAATTTTGCCCGAAATATTACATATCTGCCAATACCAATTCATAAATAAATAAATAAATGCTAGAAATATCTGGCAATGCCGATTAAATTAATTATTTTTTACAGATTCAAAAATAAATTTAGCTGGATTTACAAATATCTGCAAGAACCAAATATATAAGTAAATCTGTCTAAAAATTAACATCTGTCAATACTTATATATAATCTAAAGATCGACCGATTGATTGGTTTTGCCGATTAATCGGCACCGATAACAGATTGCTGGATCAATCGGCTCTGGGCAAAAGTCCATTGAGATGGTTTTTCCGTGTTGCGTCAAATATCTGCCAATTCCAATAAATAAATAAATAAAATTTGCTCAAAATATTACATATATCTATTCATAAATAAATAAATGCTGCAAATATCTGGCAATGCCGATTAAATTAATTATTTTTTACAGATTCAAAAATAAAATACATTTAGCTGGATTTACAAATCTTACAATATCTGCCAATACCAATAAATACATGAATAAATAAATAAATAAATAAGATTTGCCCATACAGGTGAAACTCAAAAAATGAGAATATGGTGCAAAAGTTCATTTATTTCAGTAATTCAACTTAAAAGGTGAAACTAATATATTATATAGACTCATTACATGCAAAGTGAGATATTTCAAGCCTTTACTTGTTATAATTGTGATGATTATGGCTTACCGCTTAAAACCCCAAATTCAAAATTAGAATATTGTGAAAAGGTTTTCATAAGCTGTACGCCATAATCATCACAATTATAACATATAAAGGCTTGAAATATCTCACTTTGCATGTAATGAGTCTATATAATATATTAGTTTCACCTTTTAAGTTGAATTACTGAAATTTTGCACGATATTCGAATTTCTGGAGTTTCACCTGTATATCAATTCATAAATAAATAAATGCTACAAATATCTGGCAATGGCGAGTAAACAAAAACTGGGAGATTTTGAGTGTTCAGCCTGTTACTGCTCAAAGAAAGAGAGTCCTAGAAACAAACAAAGAATCTTCTCAGCTGGTATAACACAGCTCTACCTGGACCACACTCCTGATCCGCCGTATAAACTCATGTTTCTGGGTTCAGTCCCCAGGCGCACAAAATGAGAACATGTAAGGAGGACGAGGGGAAAAAAGACAGAGAGAAAGAGACTGCTGATACTAGAAACACCTTCTGAACTGAATAACGACGACCTTCTCAAATCATTTGCATATCTGAACAGACACATAGACTGCATAACACTTATTTGTGATGTTTTTATGTTTGAGAAGGGTTTATTTTACTGGCTAAACGTTGCATTTTAAAGCTTTAAAAACGATAACCGTTTCAAACAGGTTTCCTGGACACTCCCCTCATCTGCCATTGGTCAGCCAAACAGATAGCCCCGCCCCCAAACTCATGCCATTGGTTGAGTCAATAACTAATGTTTCGGGCTAAAACAAACAGATTTATAAGCACTTTCAGTGGAATCAACCTAATTTATAGTTGCATATTAAGCTGGGAAATAAGAAAGTATTTTAACATCCAAATAAAATCCCTTCACCTTTAACTTAATGCAAATAAGAGGTTGTTTTGAAATGAAAACCCTGTCGTTTTTGCCTGTAACAGAGAGTTATTCTCTAAGAGCTGAAGAGAAACGATGATTTCTGTCCTTTTCCATGTAAACAAGGTCAGCGTGACCTCAAAAACTGAACACTCATGATGAAGAAGGCCAAAGCTTCTCGAGATCTTCATCAGACTCATCATTACGCCGATTACAAACGAGATACATTTATTAAACCACTGCCATGCATGAGAAGAAACCGTCTAGACGTGATAAAACTTTCATTGCAATCATGGTAAACATTTCGTCAGGTTCATCATGCAAGACCCGGGAATCGAACCCAAGACCTTGGCGTTGCAAGCGTCACACTTTACTGTATATAGTATAACACTAGAAATGTCATTGCACTAAATGGAAAAGCTGCTCATTCATTACGACACAACTGCAATTTGTAGCAGACAAATGTGTGACTATGTCAGATTTGAGTTATAGATATTAAAAAGTGTTTTTTTTTAAAACAAAGGTCACTTTTATATCCCAGTGGGTAGCTTTTTTTATTTTTGTGATATAAAGTTCACATTAAAACTGTCTTGTAAACTTCTACCCATAAAATTCCTATTATCCGGAGATTTTTACTGTTTTACCCTCATCCAAGATCTTGAATTTCCTCAGCTGTACTTTTGTCAAATTATGCAAAACAAATGTAGGCTACATAAAACACTATGAAAATATTCTTATCAAGATGGGGGTTTCTAATGCAAAAAGTGTTTAAAATGTCATTTCCATCAAAATATATGTTAATAAACAGTAACACAATACATGATTTGGTGAAAATGTCTGAGTAAAAAATATTTTAAATGAAAATGATTCATGCATGTTCACTGATTTGTTCACAAAAACAAATCAGTTTGGTTCATCAAAGAACCTTTTAGTGAACAATTCTTTAAAGAAGTTCTTGTGTGAAGATTTTAATAGAAGCATTTTCCAATATAAAGAACCTTTTGTGGAATGGAGAGATTCTATGGATGATGTTGATGTTCACCCATTTTTCACAAAAATGAAAATTGTCATTATTTACTCGTTTCAAACCCATAAGACTCTCCGTCCCTCCATTGACAGCTACGCAACTACCACTTTAATGCTTCAAAAAAGTTCATAAAGAGATCGTAAAACTAATGCTGTGAATTGAACGGTTACTCAATTTTATGAAGAAACTCAATCGCTTTATATGAAGAACAGATTTAGTTCAGGCTTTTATTCACGTTTAAACATTTTCGGGTGAATATCCCTTTAAAGATTGTTCATGGATCCATAGATGCCATTAACGAAGCATTATTTTTAAGAGTGTACTGTAAACAAGTTCACTTAACTTGTGAGAGTGTTTTAGGAGTATTTAAGAACCAGTAATTGAAAAAAACACCCTGTTTTGAAGTAAAATTAGATTTAATTCAGCCTTTTATTCTCATTAAAGCATTTTTGGGTGAACTATCCCTTTAAAGATTGTTCATTGATCCATAATGCCAATATTATTTTTAAGAGTGTAGCCTACTGTAGAAATCAAATTCACTTAACTTGTGAGAGTGTTTTAGGAGTATTTAAGAACCAATAATTGAGAATACACCCAGTTTTAAAGTAAAATGACATGCAACAGCAGTAGAACAGCGATTTAAGAGTGTAAATATGAATGTGTTGATGTGCTCATATGTTCATATATCATGACTAATGCACCGGTCATGTATGCACTGGCAGACTCAGTCACGCATCTCGTGTTCACGCATCTTGTGTTCCAGCTCGCGGTTTGCGTGTGTTTCTGCGTCTCTGCGTCGCATTGAGCGGGTTCGCGTTGCGTGGGAGTCACACGCACATAGAAACACGGATCTGAACCACGCACTTCTCCCACATCAGCCCTGACAGACTGTAATTATGACATAGAATACCACCACACTCTCAGAGCCGCAGTACAACAACAGCATGTCAAAGTGCTGCAGTCAAACCACGCACGATCCCACTCAAATCATAATAATAAATTGAAGGGAATTAGAAAAACGAGTCGTGTTTAGCCTACTTACGCGTTCCGGAGCCCAGGACGCGGTATAAAACACTCACATCCTCAAGCGCGCTGATGTATGTGAACCTCAACACACCCGCGGCAACAGCAACAGTTTCAGACTGGCGTCAGTGGAGACGATTCCGATGATTGACGCTAGTCACGGGCACGCCCCTTCGTGGGATATTCACCAATCAGGAGACCAGTAGCTCGGTGTGGGCGTGGCAAACAGTGGCATCATAGAACAGAACCACTGTAATATAATAACATAACATAATATAATATAGTAATATAATATATTCATGTAATGTAATGTAATGTAATACAGCAATGTAATGTAATATTATACAATATAATGTAATATAATATAATAATATTTGTTTAGAGGGTTTATATTGGGGTTTTCACATTTCAGTGAATTTCGATTTGTAAATGAATATATATGTATATACAGTAGGATCCTATATATAAACTTGTTTGTCAAAACAGTAATTTTGTAAAATATTATTACCATTTAAAATAACCGTTTTCTATGTGAATATATTTTAAAGTGTAATTTATTCCTGTGATCAGCATCATTACTCCAGTCTTCAGTCAAGTCAAGTCATCTTCATTTATATAGCGCTTTTAACAATGGATTGTTTCAAAGCAGCTTTACAGAGATAAACATATAATTTAAGGTAACAGATTGTTTTGGCATTATAGCGGTTCTTAAATAATGTTATTTCAAGCTAAAGTTAACTTTGATTGATTCACCTCCGTCGAAATGATCAGACTTTTAAACGCGAACCTGTGATTAACGCTGACGGCGTTCACATGCTCATTCAGAATTGATTCTATAGTTATGTGCTTTTTAAAATATGTGCGCAGGTTTATAATTCATACAACCCAGCCTAAACAAACTACTTTTCTTGCCTATAAATTTTGATACAGAATTTTGTTTTATTTTATCACTTCGGGGTACGCGAGCCGGAATTCACAACGCTTCAGTGTCAAATGATCCTTCAGAAATCACTCTAATATGATGATTTGATGGTCAAAAAACATGAAGGCCGACTATCATTAGTGTTTAATTCATATATATATATATATATATATATATATATATATATATATATATATATATATATATATATATATATATATATATATATATACAGCCTATATATAGCCTATATATATATACTTGTTTAATGCGTGACACATACATTGAAAGCTCTGGTTTATATGATTATGGATGGAATGCCATAAATTTCACCTGTTCTTGTATTTGCGCCTTCAGATCAGATCACTCACACCACCTAGTGGATATATGAAGGACAGCGATTATTTTCAAAGATGACAAGCGATGAATGAAGGAAAGATTGATAAAATAATTTGAAACATTTTATAAAAAAAAATAAAAAAAAGAAGCATTTTCTGTCCTTCACAGATGTGTACACCGAGACTGATACTGGAATTAAAATCGTCTATAATAACTATTTTTAGTAAATGTTAGATTTTAAGAGTTTTAATCTACTTTCATTTCTGGCCTTTGACTATGATGCTATTTTAAATCCAGTCTGTTTTAGCTTCTGCTTTTGGAAAATAAATAAAGACTGCAAACGTTCAGAATGGATTGGCCTAGATGAGTTGAAGTGGCATTCCGGTGTTTTACACAGATGGTCACATGCATGCATTTACACAGCATTTACAACTGTATACTGTGACCCTAGCGGCTGAAGTGGGTCAGAAGTGCGACATTTAAAAAGAACAACTCATTGAACAATTTACAGTGAAAAACCGTAAATTGACATTCCCACAATTCCCTGCGTGACACTTCACGTTTGATGTATTTTTGTTGAAATAACTATGTTTCTTCTTAGTTTGCTTAGTTCTTTTCTTATCAGTTATGTACATTAGAGTTTTATGTTACATGTAATGTTGTTAAATGAATGTTTATTGCATTTTTAAAATTACCATGATGCTGTTTAGTGTTTGTGCAAATCAGACTGTGCAGCTTCTATATATTAATGTCAGCTTTCTCGTGGAAGAACTGCTTGCGGTAATCTTTGATTTATCACATGACTGTCAACACTGCTGTGATGATTGGTGGTTGACAGTGTATTACAATAGTATAAAACAGATATTGATACACATAAATAGATTGATTAATGAATATTATAACAGATAATGAAATACGGTTTATTACTATAAATTGAAAGTTAAGTCTGTAAAACCAATTACGTCTGTACCAAATTTTTGATGGTAAAGTTCCGGCAACCACAACTGCCGGTATTTTACCGTAAAAATTGCATTTTATTTTTTACAGTAAAGCACGACTCAATATGTTTACTTACTATTTGTTTTATGCACGATTCTATATGCATATAAGTTGTTGGAGAAAATATGTAAAATCCTATAGGTATATGAGCTGTAGGAGAAAAATTAAATTTCACAAAAAAAAAAACCCAGATCAATAGTAGCCTATAAACTTTGACTGTAGATACAAGTATTATGCGATTAATTCTCAAAATAATTTAAATAAATTTGAGTCAATAATTGTATCCCTTAAAACTCACCTTTGATCACCAAAATTACATATTTAAATGTTTTTTCTTTGAAAAAGATTAATATAATAAACATTTGATTAAATAGTCTAAACACACCAGAAAGGCTAACTGTAATGATTGGCTAAGTAATGAAATAATGTATTATTATTATTAAATAGTTATAATAAGCGTAATTTAAACAAGGCTTAGCATTAGATTAATAGTAAAAACTCAAAGAAAGGCTTTCATAATGTCCAGTTGAATAAACGTGTGCGTATGAGAAAGCGAGAGCGCATCGCTGGTCTGGTTCTGCGCATGCGCATTTCTGACCTCAAACATGGCGACAGAGAGCTGTGAAAAGTGCTGAATTCTGACTACATTTCGACAAATTTGCGAAGGTTGGTCGACATTTCTACACTTATTTTATTTTCTTCCATACGTTATACGCTTGATCGTTATGTTACATGACAAATATGAGCCTTTTTAAAGTCTATATGTGAAGATTTAGGCGTTTGTTTTGCCTGATGTTGAACTCTTTCTGTGCTGGTGGCGATTATTCATGTTGTTATATCAGAAGTATTTGTGGATCCGAGCGGACTTATAAAATAATGTGTTTGTTTTGTGTTTCATTGCTATTGATCATTATGATGTTGATGATGTGTATGATCAGTGGTGTGTCGTCATCGCCGATGACGTTTCCTTTATTTCAGATGTCAATCTCAGGCGTATGCAAACACTCTCAGATAGCGATCATTCAATCTCAGATACATTATTTATCTCATTTTCGTGTCAGTAATGGATATATCTCCTTACTTTTACAGTTCAAACAACAGATAACATTTACAAAGTTTACGCTGACATGATGTACTAAAAAGAACCACAGAATTACCGTGCTTTTACTATGGTATTCTTTGAAGTATCTAGAAGTTTCATATAAATACCTTGAAAAACTAATATGGTAATCATTTAATACTAGGTTATAAATCAGATTATTTTAGTATTATGGTTTTGGCTCAGTAAGGGTAAAATTGGAAAAAAATACTTTAATTAATTCTGTTCATTGTTTTAAATTTATGTGGTTCTGATACTAAATGTTTTCATACTTAATAACTGTTATCTATATGATAGATGTTCATGTGAAACAAAGTGAAAAAGTATTTGACAATGAGTGTATTTATTACTAATTAATTACTGTACATAGCAGGGATACTCGATAGGGAAAATCTTTGCCCATTCGATAACCAATATTTTTTTATATTTGAAAGCTAATAATCAATATATTGGCCGATAATAGTCATCTGAATTTTCTCAGCTGAAGGAAATAATCTATTATTTATCGGCTTTAATATATCAGCCTAATTTTCTTATCGGGTCGATAAGGATATATCGGCTGATATTTGTTATTATTTGTTACTAGATACAATAAAATATATTTAGTATAGCACTATGCAATAATAAAATGTTATATATTATCCTTTTATTAATTAATTTGTTTGTAATTATAATAAATATAATGTTATTACTTATATTTTTGACATACAATAATATTTAAATATATTTTTACAAATGATAAAAGTATTAATCCTGGTTAAAGTTCTTCTATTAGTGTTTTTGTTTTTCAAAATGTAGCATAATTATGTTTTTGTGTCAAAAATGTACCAAAAGAGATCACATAATCATTTATTATGGTTTCACTGTTGTATAACTGTATTTTGGTAAAAAAAAAAATTAAAAGATACATTAATAATACATGAACATTGGATTTCCTTCAAACAGTGTAAGAAACTTTCAGAATCTGCATCTTGTTATTTTTTCATGACAGTGACAGCAAATGCGGAGTTACCATGTTTTTATCACAGTAAAAATAACCTTTAGCTGTGAGTTTTTAGTGGTTAATAGATTAAATATTGGTTTGTAGATTAAAAGTTTAATTTAGTTACATCACTGTAAAATGGTTGTTATTTATGTGAGATAATGGTCTTGTGCAGATGTTTGTTTGTGATGTAAATTTCTCTTTAGTATTTTGTCTGTGTCAGCTGTAATGAATATTCTGTCCAGGTGGAGGTTGTGTGTGTTGTTTGTGTTGAATATAACACTCATTTAGTCTCATTTTCAAAGATGGAGAGCGCTTCTGATGGAAGTGTGTGAGAGAGAGAGAGAGAGAGAGAGAGAGAGAGAGAGCTATTGTTTCTTACTGAGGCAGGAACACATGCTGTATGATGCAAACTGCTTGAAATCAAACATGGAAATGAAAGGAGTGCTGAGAGCGTGTTTGCTTTTTGTGAATTATGAAAAGCTAGAGAAACTCAGATAAACCCCACCCACCACGCCCAATGACGCCTGCATTAGCCAATCAGCCCCGCCCACCACACAAATGACACCTGCATCAGCCAATAAACCCCACCCACAACCCCATAAGCCCCGTCCACAACCCAATAAGCCCCGCCCACAACACAACTGACACCTGCATTAGCCAATAAGCCTATTTTTTACTATTAGTAATTTTTTATATTTAATTGTAATTCAATATAATAATATATTTATGTAATTTGTTTTATTTTCAATATTTAATAAATTATTTATAAAATTGCAAAAAAATCAATTGATTATAAAAAATTTATTAATTGATTTAAAATATTTGATGTTAACTCTAATTAATGTATTGAGTGTGTGCTAAGATAAAAACAAAATAAAAAACATATTTAGAGATTTTGCACACAGTGGTTTCTTTGTACTTCGCTCATAAAACAATTTTTACAGTAATTTTACGTTGAATTCAATTTTAAATATTGGACAGTTTTTCTCAAACTGATGTGCTGAATTAAATTTTCAGATAACCAATAAACTAAACAAGTTTTTAATATAATTAATTATGCAGTTTTTGTTTGAAGTATTTGATTTTTGTTAGTTTTAGGTGCTTTTTAAATGATTTTTATAAAAATATTTAAACATATGATCAACAGAATAATTATTAAAAACGTTGCAGGAATATAATTCTCCTTATGTTATATTTAGGAGCTTTTTATCTGATTTCTGTCCAGTTAATCAAGATAAATCAGATAAATCAACAAAAGTTTTGCAGCTCTATATTTTTTGTTTTTCACAAACTATCATTAATATGACAGTAAGTTCATCATCATGATGCAAAACAACTGAAATATGTCAGTGTCCGACTAATATTTGAGTCATTTTGCCTATTGATCTGTTTATCAACAAATATTTCATTATTTATTATAGTTTATTACAATTTAAATTTAACAAAAGCAGAACGAGGTTCTTTGTAATTTGTGTGTAAAATTATTTTTTGATTGTAATTGTGACATTGAATTAAAATTTTCCTAACTTTTGGACATTGCCACTTTACATACATTTGTGCAGTGAATTGAATATTTGCATATTTTTTAATGTAAATCGTTCCAATAAATCCATTGTGTTTGGATGAAGGATAAAGTACTTTGTTTTTATGTACGCTAATAAAAATGTAACAAATGTGATTTTTTTTTCCACATTGAAAACAAGAATTCAGGCAAGAATTAAAAAAAGAAGAAACTTCTATATTAGTACTCAATTCAATCTTGTAGAAATTAAAGCTTTAACTTATTTTACTTGGAATTGTTTATGTTAAGTAAGTTATAAAATGAAGTAAAACCTACTCAACTTTCTGAAACTGGTGTTCCCATCATGCACTTGGGCATGAATAATTAATAAGGTTGCATTTTCACTATTTTCTAGTTGTTTTTACACTGTTTAATTGTTGCTTTTGTGACATCTGGAGTTAATTTTTTACTCAAAATGACCCATTCATACTCGAAAACTATGATTGTTGTCTTATAAAGTGTAACAAGACTTTTTTTCGAAGTAACCCGTGCACTTTAAAAGCACGGCTTAATTCAGTGCTACGTTGTTTGAGTAAAATGTACAAAGAGCGAGTAAAATGTACTTGAAACTTCAGTATTGTACTTGAGTATTTCAAAGTAAAAACTTCAAATGAATTAGTAGAATTTACTCAACAAACTTCAATGTACTTAATCTCTTTGTTAATTTTTTTAAATTGCTTAGTTAAGTAGATCTGAAATTTACTTAAAATACGAGGACAAAAACTTGCAAAAGACAGTCAATTGTACTTGTTTTTTTTCCCAGTGCAGTTTTCGTTTGAGAGTAAATCCTAAATCAAATACTATCCTGAGAGCGTCATCTTCAGTGTCTCAAACTAAACTCATGAATCTCACAAACTTTGTCAAGTCCAGTGACTAGTTATTCTCCAGAAGTCTTTAACGTAGCTTGTAAAATGACCTTTTCCCGGATGAAAACAACATTGGAGCTTGTGATTTTGAGAAAGCGTTTAAACTTCATCTGGTTTTATAAACCCTGACTGGGGGACTTAAACAAAACACTGCAAACTCTTTCCTTTTATCTGTCTTAGACGGTGTTATTTTAGGATAATTGGTAAACTATTATATTTTGATATATATTGATAAACTAATTTAATATTTTGAATTAGATTTTATTTTTTTCCTTTATTTTTTAAAGTTTTAGTCATTTTGTTGTGTTTTTGTCATTATTAGTCTTTTTTTCATGTCTATAGTTTTTATTTAAGTTTAAGTTTATTTGAGTTTTAGTTTATTTAGTTTTAGTTATTTTAGTACTTCAAGTTAAACTAAACGAAAATGAGAAATGTGGCCTGAAATAAAATAAGTTTAAGTTTTTCTATTTTATTTCAGTTAATGTTTGTTTTATTTGAAGTAATGAAAATGTAATTTATAGTGTTAGTATATTTTTACTAATGTTTTCAATTTTATGTTATTTTCATGTGTACTGTTTTCATGTGAATTTAAGTAAAAAGTTTAGTCATTTTGTTGTTTTTGTCACTTTTATTAGTCTTTTAATGTCTGCTCTACAGTTTTTTTAGTTTAAGTTGTAGTTTATTTAGTTTTAGTTATATTTATATATTTTTTTTATTTGAAGTAATGAAAATGTTATTTTAGTATCATTAATATACTATTATTATATTTTTTATGAATATTTTTTATTTAATTTTTATATTTAGTTTTCATGTGAATTTAAGTAAAAAAAATGTAGTCATCTTGTAGTGTTTTTGTCACTTTTATTCGTTTTTTTAATGTCTATCTATATATTTGTTATTTAGTTTTAGTTATTTTACTTTTTATATATATTATTTATTTGAAGTAATGAAAAGGTTATTTTAATATCATACTATTATTATATATTTTGTAGTATTATTTTAAATTTTTATATTTCATACAGCTATTTTTATATGTAGTTTTCATGTGAATAAGTTAAATTTATAGTACATTTTGTAGTCGTTTTTTTTCACTATGGCCAGCAGCCATATCACCCTGTAGCTAGTGATGGGCAGATCGAGGCTTCGTGAAGCAATGAAACAGTCGAAGCAAATGTGCCATTTTGTTTCGAGGCTTCGAATCAATCCGAAACCCGTCTCCACGGTGACACGTAGTGGTCACTTGCAGGTGTTGATCTGAAACAACCTTTACAAAGAGCTAATAAAAAAAATGTGTTGGTTTTTTTTTTTTATTATTGTATTTTTGTAATATAAGAAGCTTGTAACCTGTAGTCTCTGCACCCTGCAGAATGGCAGGATGAATGCTCCTCAAATGGCGCATCATGGATGATGTATTGTTGCAGTAGGCTAGCTGCCGATCACAATACACACATCTCACTTTATTTGGGGTTTCCAAATGGAAATGCTCCCACACCACAGATGTACGGCATCTCTTCTGTGGAGCCTCCATTTCTATCTATCTATCTATCTATCTATCTATCTATCTATCTATCTATCTAGTTTATATGTAGCCTATCTATCTAATAATCTGTATCTGTAATATATGTATCTATCTATTAATCTATATATATATATATATATATATATATATTTCTATCAATGCATCTATTAATGTGTCACTATATGTACTCTCTGTGTCTCTAAGTCAATGTGTAAATGTAAATTAAATCCTAAATATAACTAAACAAATCGCACTATAAATGTCACTATATCACCAAAAATCCGCTATCTCAAAACCAAACTCCTCTCACAAAAACCCACGATATGAAAATGCGTTGACAAAACTTTTATACTGTGTGATTGTGTGATTTGTTCCCGAACCGACCAATCAATGAAAACATGATTGGGCGGAGCACTCCACCTGATGAAACACTTAGACGCTTCATTTAGCCGTTGTCACGTGACGTGGGTGTTTTGAATCACGTTTCGGATCAGTGTTTCGAATCATCTTTGCTTCGGGATCTCGCAAAGCTTCGGAACGTCTGTTTCGCGCCAGCCATCCTTACCTGTAGCCCAAGACCGGTGGCCCACTGAAGCTAAGCAGGGCTGAGCTGGTTAGTACCTGGATGGGAGACCTTCTGAGAACACCAGGTTGCTGCTGGAAGAGGTGTTAGTGAGGCCAGCAGGGGGCGCTCACCCTGTGCTCTGTGTGGGTCCTAACGCCCCAGTATAGTGACGGGGACACTATACTGTCAAAGAGCACCGTCCTTCGGATGAGACGTTAAACCGAGGCCCTGACTCTCTGTGGTCATTAAAAATCCCAGGATGTCTTTCGAAAGAGTAGGGGTGTAACCCCGGTGTCCTGGCCAAATTTGCCCAGTGGCCTCTGTCCATCATGGCCTCCTAATCATCCCCATATATATATATATACACTGATTGGCTTCATCACTCTGTCTCCTCTCCACCAGTAAGCTGGTGTGTGGTGGGCGTTCTGGCGCAATATGGCTGCCGTCGCATCATCCAGGTGGAGCTGCACATTGGTGGTGGTTGAGGAGATTCCCCCCTTCCATGTGAAGCGCTTTGAGTGCCTAGAAAAGCGCTATATAAATGTAATGAATTATTATTATTATTATTATTATTACTTTTATTTTATTTATTCTAGTACTTCAACTAAACGAAAATTAGAAATGCTGCCTTGGGCAGCTAGCTGTAATAAAATAAGTTACATTTTTTTTATAAATATAAATATAAATTTTATTTTATTTCAGTTAGTGTTAATTTTGTTTGAAGATTTGAGTTTTTTTAATGGTTTTAGTTTTAGTTTAGAGAGACTGACTGCGACTGAAGAGAAACAGCGATTATTCTGTTGCCTGAGACTCAGGAGTTAAACCTCTCACGGCATCAGTGAAGAGTCGGAGTGAAAGAGAGCGGTTATGACGGCAGAAAGAGCAAATGAACGGCAGAACAAGAAGCTCACATGAGACCAAAGCGGAATGAACTCTTAATTGCTTGACATAAATAAGGAACTCATTTGTTCTGTCTATAATTGTCTGCCGGCATGTGGATTCAATTTCTAATCTAATAAGACACTTGATTGTCGTCATATTCATATCAGGAAGATCCGCTGGTCTTTGCTCAGTTCGGGAGATTCATTTCTTTGCTTTAGACAGGAAGAGTGTGTGCAGTGTGCAGTGGGAAGTTTCGCTCTTGAACAAGACGGCATTCAGCAGAGTGTGTGTGTTTGTGTGTGTGTGTGTGTGTGTGTGTTTCATGTCTCATTTGAGAGAAGCGTGACGCTCACACACATGAAACTGAGAATCTGCAAGATCTTAATCTTTTACCTGTTAAAAAGAGGAACATAAAAATGGCGTTTGGTCAATTATGCATTTTTACTAAAGCTACTAAAGATTAAGCTACAGTTGTGGCCAAAAGTGACGTCCGAAGTGGATTTTTGGTTTTAATGAACCTAAAAGTTTGATTAAACCATCAAAATGTGAGGTATTTATCTGACGAAATTATTTGCAACAAAATTACTGCTACAGGTTATTTTACTAATACAAAAACAAAAAGCTCATAGGAAAAAGCATTGACTACAGCATAATCAGTTATTAAAATTTGCTTGGTTCTCTCTTGATTTTGAATGCAGTCATAATTTCTTATGAATGAAAGAAATAATAATTCCTGTGATCAAAGTGTCAGTCTTCAGTGTCACATTATCCTTCAGAGATCAGTCTAATATGGAAACAGAACAGCATTTATAACATTTATATTTTAAATAGAATCTTTTGTAATGTTAGAAATATCTTTATTGTCATTTTTGATCAGTTTAATGCGACCTTGCTCAATAAAAGTATTGATTTTTTTACATATTTTTTAATCTTACCCCAAATGTTTGAATGGTTGTTTAGAATGGTTTCTACCTAAATATGAAGCAGCATATTTCAACATTGATAATAATCATAAATGTTTCTTGAGCATCAAATCATCATATTAGAGTGATTTCTGAAGGATCATGTGACACTGAAGACTGGAGTAGAGATGCTGAAAATACAGCTTTGATCACAGGAATAAATTACACTTTACTATATATATTCATAAAGAAAACATCTGATTTACATTGTAATAATATTTCACAATTTTACTGTATTTTTGATTGACTAAATGCAGCCTTGATGAGCATATATTTATCAAATGTGTGGTAATTTGGTAGTATTAATGATTAAAAAAAAGCAAAGTACTATTCATGCTTCATGACCCATTTATAAATTGCAATATAATAAAAAAAAATATGAATATTGGAGAAATTCAAGCTTTAAACTGAATTCAACTACTGTTTGAAATGCATCTCACATGCTTTTGAACTACTTTTACATAGCATTTTAAAAACACACCACAAGTAGCACAAAGATGTCCATTTGACAAATGTGTGTGTCTCTCTCAGGTCGAGCGCTCGGATCTCTTCAGGAATCTCACCAGAGTTAATGGTCAACATGGGCCGAACGCTACTGAAAGGTAAAACACACACACATTTATTTGCTTGGTCAGTGTCGTTGTGGGTTTTGGTTATTTTGCTGTTGTCGGCTTTAAGAACCTTTGAAAAAACTGCAATCATGTGGCGAAGTGATATGGAACTGTAATGCGGTCAAGACCTGGAACTACTTTAGCCATGCGTATCCCTAAAAATAATTGCAAACCTTAAAACGTTCGTCAGCCAATCAGATTCAAGCATTCAACAGCCTTACTTCATGTATAAGTAGGGGTTAATGCCCGACGAGGTGTCCATCGCTGTCGTCCATTAATACCTAGACAATGGACACCTCGAAGGGCATTAACCCGCTTTTACCATGGTCACTTCCCAAATAACACATTTTTAAAACATTAGTTTATATTTTAATTAGTTTTACAATCGAAATCTAAAGTTTTTACAAACAATAAATTGGTTTCCCTGTTTACGCCTGACCCTTTATTTAGCAACCAGAGATATTTATAGTCCGCTCAGCTCGGAGAACCCTTCAGTTCAGCTAACTTTCGAGCCAGAAAGTTAACATATTTTTGTTTTCATGTAAGTTAGGCTTGTTTAGCCATGGGCGTTGCTCTTTCGTTTTTTTTTAACCTATAATTAAAACACACTGGTAGGCGTAGTATAACGGCTAACTAGATGTTTGTTTTGATACAATAAATTGTAAACACTTTGACTGCCTGTTGCTATGGTTACTCACAGCTGATGTAGCCAGCGCATTTGTTTTTTAATTTCGAACGGTAAACAGTCAGTTTCACCAGAACTCCTTTACTAGGTGTCCTCTATCACTTGTTAATGGACACCCTGCAGCCAATCAGAATCGAGTATTCACCCAGACCATGGTATAACTAATGTTATAAAACGGTTACTTCCAGTCCTTGATTCTGATTGGTCAATAGCTGTGTTTTATTCATGATAAAACACGACGCCTATGACCGCTTCACCCAACGGTTCTATGTATCACTACACAACACCCCTAGCAACCACTCTTAGCAACGTAAACATATGTTTGTTCTCATTGATATTGTTCGTTGAAGCTTATATAGAGTATTGTGAGAGATTGAGTAAGTAAGTGTACCTGCTTTTACAGTAGATATAGCATTTTCCTTCAGATCAGTCCAATATTCGTAATAAAATATTAAGTTTGAATGTCCTCTGCGATATCTTGTTCTTTTATCAGTCAAGGGGTTTTCCGTGCCCGACACACTAGTCAATTGGCTTATGCCCAGCTGCACTACTTCCTGAACTTCAGCCAGCTCCTTGTTTCCTGTCTGCCATTATTGGGGAAACTTGATTAATTCAGGTGTGTCTGATTATTGTTGCCATGACTACTGAGGTCAGGCACACCTGAATTAATAAATTTTTCCAATAATGGCAGACAGGAAACAAGGAGCTGGCTGAAGTTCAGGAAGTAGTGCAGCTGGGTATAAAGCCAATTGTCAGTTGCGTCTTGCTTGTCCGTGTTCACAAGTTTCAGTCCTTTCAGTGTAAAAGTCTCCTCTACTGACTCACTCACTCATAAAGACAGGCTTTGCCGCCATCTATTGGCGAAATAATGTATGTAACTTCTGTTGCTGTTCACAGTCAGGGTGGGACTATTTTTTCCAGCGGAAGGAATACTTTTAGTGATTTTACTTCATGGAAGTTGCATTGATGCATGTTTTTTGGCTTTAATATTTGTATTGTGTGGTAACCGTTAGGGCTGTAGTCAAGACCACCTTTGTCGAGTCCAAGACCAGGACTAGTCGAGTCCAAGTCAAGACCAAGTCCAAAAAGGTTCGAGTCCGAGTCAAGACCGAGTTTAGGACGGGAAAAAAAAAGTCTTATGCATGACATTATCAAGACAGTAATTTTGGGGTTATTATTTGTTGATCTAAAAGCAAAAGTGTCACAACATCCAGGATTTTTAAGTAAGTCAAGTCAAGTCATCTTCATTTTCAATTTTCAATTTACGGTAACAGAGATTGTTTTGGCTGTTTTGATTGTTCTGAATAGATAAGCTTCGTCAAGCCAACATAATTATTTATTCGCAATATATATGTTGCTTTCAATAAAGAAAGATGTATTTGCTTCAGTTGTGTCACTGAACTGTGTATAGCTGTGTGTAGCATTCACTCAAAAATGAAAATACATTTAGACAGTAATTACAATTCAGATCTGTGATCACCTCCTCATCTAACTGTCATGCACTGTGCGGGGAGATGTGATAAGCTAGATTTGCACAATGGGTGACATTTAGAGTGCAGACGTTATGTCGTGTGTGAGTGTGTAACAGAGAATTTGTGAATATGAGCAGACAGCTGTGGGCCAGCATTAGCTCTTTGGTATAGGCCAAGTTTTAAACACCTAATAAACACTAACCAGTTCCTCTTGAAGTAGTAGCTAGTAAGATAGTAACTATACTAACAGAAAGAGAAGACGCGTGCCATTGTAGTGAGCACTTGGTCGGTTAATTTTGGCATTTTTTAAGTTAACGTTACCCTAATAGGCTAGTAATAAATGAACACACATACAAAAATGTCTTTCGTTCTGTAGGCGTCCTGGAGAATATTTCTGTTCGTCCTGAACACATTTTCTATTGTCAATTTAAAACTGAAGAAATCATCACCGATGTCAGATAACATTAACGTTACCCAAATGAACCACCTTTAACGCATATGACACACACACTCACACAGCTAGCTACTACCACCATACGTAATCGAACTTATAACTTTATGCCGTTAGGCTGATGCAAAGTTTACAAATGCAAAATTAACGGGCATGCAGACGCAGAGCGTGACGTGCGAGGATAATCTAGTGTGATTGGTTATTAGGTGGCCAGTGTTTCACTTTTCCTTCCATATTATTAACATAATAGAAAGACACCTGGACTCGGTCGTGACCAAAAGCCATATTTGGCAAGACCAGTGGCCGAGACGAGTCCGAGTCCGAATACCTGCGAGTCCAAGACAAGTTCGAGACCATAGAAAAACGGTCTCGAGTCCGAACTAGAGTCCAAGACCGGACTCGAGTACTACAGCCCTAGTAACCGTTTTATAAAAGCACAGCCTCTCGTACCTTATTGCTTACTTAACAAATGAGACAATACTTAATTTTCAAGAAGATTATAATCAGAAATGTTCTACATGAGATTGGTGTCGTTCCTCTGCAGATCACAAGGACAGTAAGAAGGATAAAGCGGGCAGGAGCATGTCTCTCACAGGCCCTGGACCAGTCAAAGGTAACGACACACACACACACACTCTGAGTCTGACCTGAGATCAGCATAGAGACAGAGCGACACGCGTCATAATCTGAAATCAATCCAACCGTCTCAATTGACTTTGTATTGCGTAAAGCCTCCTCCTTGTCATTTCTGACTTTTAATAAAAAACAAAACAATATCTAAAAGCTCCTGTGTGACAGGGTGTACAGCCAACAAGCTAAAAACCCAGAACTAGGTATTTATAAGCTGTCGACCCCAAAAAACAAGCGTTTAAGGACAAAAAAGTGGATGCACAACGTGTCATATTACTCTGAGAACTAAGTTACACCCACTGGAGAGCGTAATCGGCGACAGGATAGCTTATCTTACAGAAATAATGTATAAAACTGACATTTGGATATTTGACTTACCAGTGACAAAATGTTTACTGCATTTGTGTATTTCTAGTGCTGAGTGTCAGGATCTCACAATTTACCTATTCGTTCCAGCCTGTGTCCACTTTTATGCCCTGAAACGCTTGTTTTTTGGGGTCGACAGCTTATAAAAACTTAGTTCTGGGTTGTTTAGCTTGTTGGCTGTACACCCTGTCACACAGCAGCTTTTAGACACCGTTTAGTTTTTTGTTAAAAGTCAGAAATGACGAGGAGGAAGCTTCACGCAATGCAAAGTCAATGGAGACGGTGTGTGGGCGTGGCCTAAATGCGCGCTCTAGAGAGAGTCTAAGCCCCTCCCCTCCGCTTCCGGCTCATGGGACCTTATTTCGGAAAAAATATGTATGGTAGTCAATGGCGAGAGACAACTTATCTTTTTATTCCGTCTGAACTGTGCCCTGAATTACACATATGATGTTTGTCAAAAGATAATTATGAAAGTCAAGAAAGTCGCAGTTTGTCATAAAACAGAAGAGTAACATTTAGTTTTATGTGAAAATCGCTCAATGAACTACATCTCCCGGGAAGCGAAACAACGAGCAAGATCCGCTGCTGTGTGTGTGCAGTCAGGCACAAAACACTCAGGCATTACGGCGTAACGCTACGATTATAACGTAAGACTATAGAAACAATGACAGACGTTAGCTTCAGTAAAGTTAGCCTCAGTAAAGTTAGCTTCAGTAAAGTTAGCCTCAGTAAAGTTAACCTCAGTAAAGTTAGCTTCAGTAATGTTAGCCTCAGTAAAGTTAGCCTCAGTAATGTTAGCCTCAGTAATTTTAGCCTCAGTAAAGTTAGCCTCAGTAAAGTTAGCTTCAGTAAAGTTAGCCTCAGTAACGTTAGCTTCAGTAAAGTTAGCCTCAGTAAAGTTAGCTTCAGTAAAGTTAGCCTCAGTAAAGTTAGCCTCAGTAACGTTAGCCTCAGTAAAGTTAGCCTCAGTAAAGTTAGCCTCAGTAAAGTTAGCCTCAGTAAAGTTAACCTCAGTAAAGTTAGCTTCAGTAACGTTAGCCTCAGTAAAGTTAGCCTCAGTAACGTTAGCCTCAGTAACGTTAGCCTCAGTAAAGTTAGCTTCAGTAAAGTTAGCTTCAGTAAAGTTAGCCTCAGTAAAGTTAGCCTCAGTAAAGTTAGCTTCAGTAAAGTTAGCCTCAGTAAAGTTAGCCTCAGTAAAGTTAGCCTCAGTAAAGTTAGCGTCAGTAAAGTTAGCGTCAGTAAAGTTAGCTTCAGTAAAGTTAGCTTCAGTAAAGTTAGCCTCAGTAAAGTTAGCCTCAGTAAAGTTAGCTTCAGTAAAGTCAGCTTCAGTAAAGTCAGCTTCAGTAAAGTCAGCTTCAGTAAAGTCAGCGTCAGTAAAGTTAGCGTCAGTAAAGTTAGCGTCAGTAAAGTTAGCTTCAGTAAAGTTAGCTTCAGTAAAGTTAGCCTCAGTAAAGTTAGCTTCAGTAAAGTTAGCTTCAGTAAAGTTAGCCTCAGTAAAGTTAGCTTCAGTAAAGTTAGCTTCAGTAAAGTTAGCCTCAGTAAAGTTAGCATCCAGCTTCATGGATGTTAGGATGACATTCTCCAAGGGGGGGGGGTGCTTGCACACACAAGGTCTCTCGCTCGCTTTCCCTCTCTGCCGTGCGCGCGCTACGCGGTTTGGAGCACAATCTCTGTCTCGCGTGCGCGCTCGCTCTAGATTCCGGGAGATTTTAACTAATTTGCGGCATAACTAGTCGATCACGAGTGGCTCAACAGGTAGATCTATAGATAAACTCATCTTCCAGGCATTTGACCGACCAGGTTGACACTTCAGCGTGAGAAATCGGGGGTGTGGCGTGAGAGCGTGTGAAACCAATCAAATGCGTGTGTCTCACGGCCAATGCGTGAGAGTTGGCAGCTCTGCTTAGGCTCTCTATTAGGTGATGGTGATGATGATGATGATGATGATGGTGTGTGTGTTTCTCTGCTGCAGTGACCGAGTCCTTCTCGTGGGAAGAGTATTTAAAGGAGACGTCATCAGTTCCCGCCCCCCCCAGCTGCTTCAGACAGGTCAGAGTGACATCACTGGCCCTTTCAAAGACACGTTTCTGTTCGTTCTGTACATAGAAATCACATTAACCCTATAAAGCCTACTGTATCATATTTGATGCACAAATAGGACTGATAAACGTCATTGAATTGCACATGATCTCCTACTTATAATAATAATAATAATAATACCGATAACCGATAATAAAACCGATAATTCTTTATATCTGAAAGCCGATAACCGATATATCGGCTGATTAATCTAAATCCAAATTTTATATCATTTTGAAGAGCCTGATTACAAAAACAAAAGTCTCACTATTAAAATCCATGTCTCAAACACACAATCATGATGTTCTCATTATAATTTTATGTAGCCGATATGACAGATTTGTGGTGTATTTTCCTTTCTGAAGTGATTCCAATCATATTTCAAGCAATTTAAAACCATCATGTTGAACAGTGCGCATCTAAAGTGTCTCAGCTGAAGGAAATAATACATTATTTATCTGCTTTAATATATATCGGCCTAATTTTCTAATTGGGCCGATACCGATAACATTAAAATGACCATATGCTGGCCAAAGTATATCGTGCATCTCTGTCTCCTACAGACTTCTGTCGTCTGATTGATATTTTACACTTTTTTTAGCAAGTAAAAGCCTTTTATTACAATTGTACAAACATCCACCTTCAGCTCATGTCTTTATACTGCGAAAAATGTAAGAATAACTTTATATTGTAAGTAATATTTCAAGATGAACTTACTGGACTGAAGCAACTTCGGTTTACTTGATTATCCATACTTTGTTTTTTTAGAAAAATCATGAAACATATCAAATATGATCATACGGTTTTAAGGAAGGTTTATTTGTTCATCTCTCAATCATCATTGTACTGCATTACATTATATGTTTTAAAACTACAGAGCTTTGATCATAAAACTAATCATTTAGATATCATCTTAATAAGACATTATTAGATATTGATATTTATATGCATTTTATGTCATTAGTCTGTTATACTGTTATAAATATCTCATTGATTTACATTACAAGCATCAGAATTTCATCACATTTCATGTCCATGTTAATATCAGCATCTGTAGCAAATTGCACATTTTTGCTCATTTTGGGCGTCTGAATAAAACCTAAGCTGATTTTTCCTTCATATTATAATTATATCATTCTAAATGAGCCATAAAAGCCTGATGTTTCCAACATGATGCTCAACTAAAAACACATATGCAAACTTTTTTATAGAATTTTTAAATATTTTGTATAAAGGCTGTTTCAAAAATGCGATTTTTTTCGGTCAATAACTTCATAAATGTCAGGCTTTAAAGGGTTAATTCTCTTTGGATGTTAATGGTGAGTGTATATTATCCAGACACTGTTTCCAACATGATGCTGAACGAGAAAAAACACATATGCAAACCTTTTTTATTGAATATTTGGTCCCACTTTATATTAAGTGTTTATAAAGTCTATTAAGTCTTTATAAAAAAAATTAAAAAATCTGATTTTTTCGGTCAATTTCTTCATAAACGTCAGGCTTTACAGGGTTAATTCTCTTCGGATATTAATGTTGAGTTTGTTGATTATGCAGACACTGTTTTTTTTTTTTTAGATGTTTCCAACATAATGCTGAACTAAAAAACACATATGCACACCTTTTTTAATAGAATTAAATGCGATTTTTTTCGGTCAATGACTTCATAAATGTCAGGTTAATTAAAATCCAAACCCCTCTTTCGGATGTTAACGTTGAGTTTGTGTTCCCAGTCTCAGTTTCCTCCCTCAAACGACTTCAAGGCGGGGATGAAGCTGGAGGCCCGGGACCCTCGTAACTCCACCTCCACCTGCATCGCCACGGTGATGGGCCTGATGGGCGTGAGGCTCCGCCTACGTCTGGACGGCAGCGACAACACCAACGACTTCTGGCGATTGGTCGACTCCGCCGACATTCAGCCAATCGGAACCTGCGAGAAGAACGGAGACATGCTGCAACCGCCACTGGGTATGGCTGATGTCACTTCCCTTCCACGGCGGATCACAGTAGAGTTAATATTTAATATGAGACCAACAAGTGGGCAAATATAACTGCTGATTTGACTACGTGTCATTTCCATAAGGCTGTTTTTGGAGGGAAGCTCCATTACCAAAGCTTAATAACTCTCCTGTGACGTTTGAGTATCATTACTGTACTATCTTAGTATTTATTCATATTTTAAACTAGTTAGTATTATATTTTACTTTTTCATTTGAGTTAAAGTTTTAGTTATTAGTTTTTTTTTAATTGTGTCTATGTAGTTTTTATAACTTTTGATTTTATTTCTTGTAATTTTATTACCTTGACTAAGCGAAAATGAGAAAAAAATTGCCTTTTTTATATTCTATTGTATTTCTGTTAACGCTTCTTTTCAATTTATTTCAAGGTTTTTTTTGTATTTTGTTGTAGTAATTTAATAATTCACATATGACATAATTCACACATCACGTGTGCATATTTGACATGCATATAAGTTTAATAAAAACACAACTGTTGTTGTTCTCACACTGCAGACCTGCCTGTATGTATATTGTATTTTTGATTGCTCAAAAGCTACAACTTTAGTTTTAAATGAAAATGAGAAATTTTGCTAACTACATTTTTTTGTGTGAATTCTATTCTATTTTTTTATATTATATTTAATTGTATTTCTTCAACTTTAACCACAAATTCGAAATTTTGCCTTCGCACATTCACAGCTAACTGAAACAAATGTTTTTTTATATTCTATTTTAATTCTGTTAATGCTTACTGGATTTCAATTAATGTTAAGATTTTTTCATATTTGTAGTTTTAGGTGTGGTTATTTTTAATTACATGAATGTGATTACATGCGATAATAATTCCATTTCTCTCTCTTATTTCCTCAGGCTTCAGGATGAACGCCTCGTCATGGCCCATGTTTCTCCTGAGGACCCTTAACGGAGCCGAAATGGCCCCTGCCACAGCGTTTAAAAAGGTGCTGGACCTCATTCACATGGATGTTGCTGTTACATCATGCAATCACATTAAAAGGTTTTGATGACACTGGTCTTCTGTAATTCCATCAGGAGCCCCTGCGGCCGCCCCAGAACGGCTTCAAGCCCGGGATGAAACTGGAGGCGGTGGACAAGAAGAACCCGTACCTGATCTGTCCCGCCACCATCGGCGAGGTGAAGGGCGAGGAGATCTTCGTGATGTTCGACGGCTGGAGGGGGGCGTTCGATTACTGGTGCCGATACGACTCCAGGGACATCTTCCCCGTGGGCTGGTGCTCCGCCACTAAACACGGGCTACAGCCGCCCGGCAACAGCAGTGAGTGACCGATGATGACCTCATTAATTAGACTAATGACTCTTTTTTGAGGTTAAATATCAAACATGAACTAAAACACATTGCACAAAAGTATTAGGCCTATAGTCCAAACAAAGTCTGAAAGTAACTCTTGTTGAAGATGGAGCTGTATGGTTGTAGTGTGCAGTGTGGACAACAGTGATGATCACATGAAATTGCATACTGTCAGAGTAGGTGCTACATTTCAATTTGAATTTACTTGGTTCATATGGAAGCTTGTTTCGGCCACAGAATAAATAAATAAAAGTTATTGTGACTTTTTATCTCACAATTCTGACCTTTTTTCTCTCGCAATTGCGTGTTATAAAGTCAGAATTGAGTGATATAAAGTCACAATTGTGTGGTATAAAGTCAGAATAGCGTGATATAAAGTCAGAATAGCGAAATATAAAGTCAGAATAGCGAGATATAAAGTCAGAGTAGTGAGATTTAGTTGAAAAACTATTACGCCCTTTCTCAAAGTGTTGATGTGTTTCAGGCTCTACTAGAACAGGTTTTCCTGCTTGAATGTTGATTATTCTCCTCATATTCTCCATTGTTGCGGCTCCTCTCTTCCCAGTCTGTCAGTAACGCTCTGTTTACTTCCTGTCTCTATGAAGCCCCTCATTCTAAAAAGCACACTGTCCTCTGATTGGTCGGCTGGAGCAGTGTGTTGTGATTGGTCGATCGGTTCGAGTGTGTTTGGGAAATGCCCCGCCCCTTACCATAACCGCCAGTTTAACACACTACTAACTAACTCAACCAGGCCCCGCCCCTTTAAAGGGGGTCGCACACTGGACGAGAAGCGCCACGTCTTTAAAATTCAAACACATTATTTTCTATGTGTGTGTGTGTACACACACCAGCGGCGCCACTCGGCTCAGGACCCGTTTCAAAATCCTGCCGCGCCATTTACATAGTTTCATATTAAATTTACCTTATATTTGTCTCAAATCGTCATTATATACTGTATTCATATTCATGAACATATTCATATTCTGTATTCAGTTTGTATATACTGACTTCACCCTGTGCTGCAAGATACATTTAGTTTTACATTCATTTACAGAAATCAGCTGCGCGGATGAAAATTATCGGATTTTCAGGAGAGATTCTCAATTAACAGACACTCTGAGGTAAAGTGTTCAGACTGCAGACTCAGCAACGATTGTATTTAATTGTACAGTACAACCATAACATAGTACAGACATTATATTAATTTCATACTGTCTTAAACATAACAATATTGCTGGCCATAAACTGAGAAAGTGTGCGTCCGGTGTGAGATACCTCGAGTTGCCCTAGACACGACGTTGCGCTTCTCAGCCAGTGTGCGACCCCCTTTATTCTGCGTATGAATTATTTAAATGAGGAATATTGTGACGTGTTCGTTCCTGGAAGAAACTCAAGACTACATTTGAGGCGTTTCTGGGAGTTCAGGAACACTGCACACTGTCCTATAAAATAAAGGCAAAAAAGTCTCATGATGACCTGTAAACGGTGTGTGTGAACACCAGGGGGCGCAACAGCTCTCTCGAACTGCTCATGAGATCACATGACCGCTGCTGTGTAACAGTTGAAGATCTTCTGACATCAGAGCACTTTTCTTTCAATCCGAATCACAGCTGTCGTATTGTGTATGATTTTTTTTCTGTGAATTCCTCTCATGTCTGGTTATATTTTAAAGTGTCTTCCTGCAATTTCAGCCTTTAAAACATCATAATTCAGTTCTACTCTAATAACTATTCCCATCTGTCCTAAACTCAAACCTCCTCTGGCATTTGGGATTGAAACAAAAATATGATTTCATTCAATTTAATTTAATTTAAAAAAACAAAAACAAAGAAGAATCATTTAGCTTAGACAAACAGCCTAACGGGCTTTATTTCAGCTAACGAGAACCATTTTTAATATACATATTTAGTTAACAATAACAACATTGGTCAGCCTAACTGTCAATCATTCTCGTTGTCATGACGACCCACACAGTTACCCCGCCTTTGCTGTATGTACCTGCTTGTGAACAGTCTCACACTGACTTCTAATGATTTAATTAGGGCTAACTAGGAGGGATTAATTATGATAATCGCGGTTGCTTTATAGTAAAGTATTTAGTAAAGTTCTGGAGGCTTTTCACAGCAAGACTGACTGCATTTGACAATCTTGTATGTATAGTATATATATATAGTACATGATTTGAACTTGCCAACTGTAACGTCACTTTTGCTACTGAAGTTTAACATTTTATTTTTAACATTCTCATACTCACGAGAATGGATCGCAAAAGTAATGACTGTCTTTTTGAAGCCTTATGAAGTGCCTCATTTTACCAAACAAAATCCAGGACGTTTTATAATGTTTTTCAAAATAAAAACCCATACTGAAGTCATGAATTACCTGGGATTTAAGCCAGATCTTGTGTTTTGAATGGAGTCAGTATGAGTTATAGATGATGATATACGTGTTTCCATTAATGTTCATTCGGCCGCAGCTGGAATTAATTCTGAGTTTGTGCTTTGCAGAAAATTTTCCCAAATTATACAAAACTCTGTGCCGGATCCCCTGTTGCAGTGTTTATAATTCTGTGCTGCATGTTGTGATGCAAATTACAGACATTTGTTTAAAGGATTTATTTTGGATCTGGATAATGTGGAATGACCTGCTCTGTTTATTTTGTTGTAGCCCATCCAAGTAATTATGTGTAAATGAGATAATTAGCGAGCGATCCGTGCGGGTCAGGAGGGAAATTGAGAGTTTCTGTGAAAATAAACAAATCACACACTGAGAAACACACTGAGAAAAGATTGAGAATTAGCAGAGAAACAGGACAGGCGGAGAGGAAAGTGGTAAGAGTGTTTACAGAAAAGACCAAAGAAGAAGACCATTATTCAACTCCCATTGCAAATCAGGTTTATTGGCAAAATTGACTGACTTTCAGCTGTTTGCATTGAACAAATCAAACAAAAGTAGTTGAAATAGCTCAACACAACAAGAGTTTCAAGTGGTTTCCCCAAATTCAGCTGAAAATGCAACTTTTAATGTCTTCTGCAATCTCAAAATTATTCAACCACCTGAATAGAATCCTTCACAACAGCACACATCTGCAAAACAGGTGTTTTCTCACTAATCAAGGGCTTCATTAGTTGCACCAGGTGTGCTTGAGCTTGAACACATGAAATATCTGAACTGGATAGGTTTGTTGAGTGTCACGTTTGACTGCATGTTAGAAATATGGTCAAAAGTCAAAAGAATGGTCTAAGATATCATCGCCCTTCACAAACAAGGAACGGGTTACAGAAAGATAGCGAAGGTACTAAATGTTCCTAGAGACACCATTGGAAGCATAGTTTGCAAGTTCAAAAAAGAAACAGTGGTTACACTACCTGGACGGGACAGAAAAAGGAAGCTATCAACGGCTGCAACCAGATTTCTGAGAAGGCAGGATCAGAAAAACTCTCGAGTGACTGCAAAAGACCTACAGCAAGACTGGGTGGCAACAGGCACTGAGGTTTCGTACTAAACGCATGCCAGAACTCCAAGACTACACCACAACTACTGATCCAAACGCACAAGTGCTCAAAATCATATAAATAAACCAAGTTGTGGGATTCTGTTCTGTGGAGCGATGAAACAAAACGGGAGCTTTTTGGCCCTGTGGATCAGCGGTCTGACTGGAGGAAGAAGAATGAAGCATATGCTGTGAAGAACACTGACTGTAGTTCAGCATTGTGAGGCTCGGTGATGCTCTGCCGCTGATTTACATCCTCTGGCACTGGAAACCTGAAGTATCAGGAAATCCTAGGAGAAAACGCCATGCCGTCAGTGAGGAAGCTGATGCTTGGGCGTCAATGGACCTTCCAACAGGGCAATGATCCCAGCATACCTCAGTTTCCACCAAGGCTTGGTTGCAGAAGTCCTGGAAGAGTCTACAGTGGCCTCACAGTCACCTGACTTGAACCCCATAGAAAATCTCTGGTGGGATTTGAAGGCGGCGCAAACCCAGGAATATTACTGAACTGGAGCCCATTGCTCATGAGAAACGGGCTAAAGACTCCTCAGAAACGCTGCCAGAAGCTGCTGTCTGCTTATACATCTCGTTTGCAGTAGCTCATAACAGCAAAAGGTTGTTCTACTAAGTACTAAAGATGCTGCCATGAAGAGGTTGAATCATTTTGAGACTGCAGAAATCATTAAAAGTTGCATTTTCAGTTGAGTTTGGGGAAACCACGTGAAACATTTGTTGTGTTGAGCTATTTCAATTACTTTGGCCAGCAGCCGTATCACCCTGTAGCCCAAGACTCCCACTGAAGCTAAGCAGGGCTGAGCCTGGTCAGTCTCTGGATGGGAGAATCCTGGGAAAACCAGGTTGCTGCTGGAAGAGGTGTTAGTGAGGCCAGCAGGGGGCGCTCACCCTGTGCTCTGTGTGGGTCCTAACGCCCCAGTATAGTGATGGGGACACTGTACTGTCAAAGAGCACCGTCCTTCGGATGAGACGTTAAACCGAGGTCCTGTCTGTGGTCACAAAAAAATCCCAGGATGTCTTTCGAAAGAGTAGGAGTGTAACCCTAGCCTGGCTCCGCCCTCCTACGTACTTCCGCTCAATTTTCATTTTCCTTCAGTACTACGTCTGGGATTGTGGTGAATTCTTCGCTTTTCTCCGGTCAATTTTTTACCGGGCCAATCAGCGAACAGAGGGAGTGGCTGAGAACGATGACGTTGATGTTATGGGCTAGTTTGAGTGGTTTGAGTCGTCATCCGTCACGACCAAACATCAGCGATTGGTTATGGCAGATCCAGAGTGGCACTGGGCAGATCCAATAGTTTTAAACTTCAACAGAGTATCCGCCTACATCCGTCTGTCCATCATGGCCTCCTAATCATCCCTATATATATATATATATATATATATATATATATATATATATATATATATATATATATATACACTGATTGGCTTCATCACTGTCTCCTTTCCACCAGTAAGCTGGTGTGTGGTGGGCGTTCTGGTACAAAATGGCTGCCGTCGCATCATCCAGGTGGAGCTGCACATTGGTGGTGGTTGAAGAGATTCCCCCCTTCTATGTAAAGCGCTTTGAGTGCCGAGAAAAGCGCTATAGAAATGTAATGAATTATTATTATTATTATTTTGTTTGCAAACAGCAAAAATTCTGTCAATTTTACCAAAAAACCTGATTTGCAATGGGGGTTGAATAATTTTGATTACAACAGTATTGCATGGATGTCTCTGTATTTTAGCTGTGCTGAACTGTAGGGCAGTGTGTCATGTTGAAACTCAAGCTCGTCTGTGTGATCTCTGCCATGTGCTTCAGTACGAGTGTGTCAGATCCCTGGCGAACTCTAAGGGCCTTTTCCTCCCGCACACCCTCTAATTTAGTTATACTGGAGTTATTTAGGGTAAACACACACTCGTATCCACAGCCATGCTTAAGGCCTTTACTGTATGTGTTTTAAAGGACTGTATGTGTCCAGATGTAAGTGTGTGTGTGTTTGGTGAGGTCATCACTTCTGAATGTTAACAGCACTTTCCATGAATAAGCTACAAAATAGGGCTCCTGTTTTTTGTGCTATTTGAACGAACGGATGGATGTTTTTTGGATGTCTTCTGAGGGTTTCTTAGACTAGCTGGTTACAAAATTTCTCTTTAAACTAGGGCTGCATGATTTACCTCTTGTCCAACAAAAGACAACATTTAATAACATGCTTTTACTCCAAACTCACTTCATGACGACAGCTGAGCTCCTCCTCCTGTGAGATGATGCGCTTCTTACACAGAATAAGGCAGTCGTGTGTTTATTAGTCATGTTTAATCAATCAGAGCGTTTCACTCTTCTGTTTATTCAGCTACAGCGATAGGGATTTCCTGGAATGATGTGTGTTATCGTACTTCTGTGCGGGTCATATTTGGCGTGTGTGTGTGTGTGAAACACACTCTGGTGTTCAGATGGATGTGTGTGTGTGAGATGCCCTCTGGTGTTCAGATGGATGTGTGTGTGCGTGTGTGTCTGATTAGCCGCTGCACTGACAAACTGCGCATAAAATAATCTACTTTAAACTTTATGGAAATTCATTGTGGAAATCCCTAATTTTTGTTAATAATAACTTTGGTCTAATGTCACTTTTATTCTTATTACTTTAATTTTGCTTTATTTTTTGCAGTCACCGTTCCAAAACCGGGTCCTACACCTTCCTCGTCCTCAAACCCCAAGCCGCCCCGGCGCACGATGCCGTCTCCGTACCGGCTGCCGACTCCTCTTCCTCAGCTCCCCGTGAGGAAGGGCATCAGGGGCCGGCGGCCCAAAAGCGAGACCATCGCGCTTCTGAAAGCTCTCGCCGCCTCCACCTCGGCCCAGGACACAGAAGACTCAGGAGCTGCCACGCCCCAAACCACACCCATCTCCCAGCATCCCCTGCGCCCGTACAAGAAGAGGGGACCAAAACCAGGCAGCAAGGTACCATTAAATGAGTTCTGTGTGTATTTACGAAAGGACTGTCACGTGAGATAATGTTGTGGTAGTGGTTGGGGTGTAACGATACACGTGTTCGTATTGAACCGTTCGGTATGAGGCTTTCGGTTCGGTTTTCGATACGCATTTTTAAACCGAACGGTTCGTTGGACCATTTTTCCTGCTGACCAAAATTTCGTTCAAATGTAGGCTCATCGCACGTGGCAAGCGCGCTCATTATGTAAGAGATGCTGGCGTGACCACAACATTGCCCAACATCAAATGGCAAATGTAATGTAAGCGGAACGAAACTGAGCTACTCGTTATTGTGTGGTTGACGGACCGTTTATCAGTTTGGACCAATGCATCGCGAGCCGATCTTAAGCAGCACTGTCACTACACAGCCAAATCCAGTAGAGAAAGCTTTTGAATCCACCACTGAAGTAATAACATCGCTGCGAGATCTAGTGAGAAACATTCACATTTCTCTGTTATTAACGGATCAAACCGCGCTGACGTGGAAACCAGGAGAAACATTGTGCCATGAATGAACTATCCAGTGTCAGATCAGCAACATTCACCATGGGTTTACTGTAGTAACACTAACTGTAACCATGGGAGTTTGGCAGGAATAGGGATGGCGAAAACTAAACATTTTCTTGACCGACCACCGAGCCTCATTAGCCGGTTGAAACCGGTTAACCGATTAGTTTAAAATATGCCACGCTATTTGACATAACAGCCATTTCGAGCCGCGCCTGCAATTTCGCTACTCTGTCGCATCTCTCTACCTCCCGCTCACACACACACACACACACACACACTGCCCCAGCTCCGCGCTTTCACTCACGTCACTTTTTTAAAATCCCCTACAGCGCGAAACATGAGTCCCGCAAACGCGGCGCCGAGGAGCTTGTATGTAATCGGAGGACAAATGGCTCCATAGTTTCGAAATGGTTTGGGTACAAAGTGATCGCGTTGAAAATAAAGGCGTTAGTCTAGCGTTAGAAGCTCATTTGAAACATTGCAGCGTCTCATTTAAGAAAATGACAGCTCCGAAGAGACTCCGCTTAGTTTGAGGTAACGTTCTTGCTAACAATAATAAAGAAAGATGATGATCATCATCACCTTATCTGTTACCGCTGAAATGTAGATGTAATGTATTTATACAGTATTACTACTGTATAAGCACTGTATCACACAAGTTGCAACCTACTGTGCCATTCTTTTTGGTGAAATGGTCCCACACACTACGTTTCTTTGCACGCTTCGTCCTGTCGTCTGCCCTGGCTCTAACCTCGAGTGCTTTAGCCTGTAGCCTTTACTTTTCGCAAACCTTGTGAGCGCGCGAACCCAAACGCTGTGACCTCGCGCCAAATGTTTTGATTGGTTTATTAAGTACAAACAGACGAGTTATGAAAAATTGAGTGTGAGGGATTTGTTCACTTCACACACAATATATTGGAATAAGATGGCTAACTGTAGTAGCGTTTAGTCCACTGTCTATAATAGCCTAATTTAGAGATCACTTTTTTTTTTTTTACCGACTACCGACAACTTTGATCGGTTAACGTTGAGACGGTCAACCATCGGTCAAACGGTCATCGGTTAGCATCCCTAGGCAGGAATAGTCAGCTATAATGCTTTCAAGTAACATTACGTCGGTTTTATTTTGACATTATGAATACAATTGCTGCCCTCAAATGTTAATCTGAACTAAAATAAACCTTTGTTTATAACTACTACAATATTACATTTCATTTTGTCCAAGGAGCTGTTTTGTTTTATATGCTCATAAGAAAAGTCAAGTATAGCTCCATCATTGCTCAAAGTAAAAAAATATCATACTTTACGATGTTAGTTTTAATAAAAAAAATATTAAAAAATTTAAATCAAGGAAATTTCTCTGGCATTTCTTTCTTTTTGCTGTATCGAAAACGTACCGAACCGCGACACAAGTGTGTCGCATCGAACCGAACCGTGAATTTTGTGAACCGTTACACCCCTAGGTATCGGTGCAACGGATCACAAAATTCACGGTTCGGATAATTTTTACATTTATGCATTTGGCAGATGATTTTATCCAAAGCAACTTGCATTGCATTACAAGGTACACATTTTACATTCTTATCAGTTCTTGCTTTCCCTGGGAATCGAATCCATGACCTTGGTGTTGCAAGCGCCAGCGCTCTACTGTCATAATTCTCTCATAATTTATGGGTTTTGAGCCACAGATCGGATAATTTTTCGCATTATAGAAAAAAAAAAAAAATATATATATATATATATATATATATATATATATGGGGGGGGGGGGGGGGGGGGGGGGGTTTACAAAGTCTAACATTAGTTTTCAGGTACAGAAATGAATAATTAAGCCTAAATGTAAAATAACACTATTTGTTCACTGTACTAATTAAATATAGTTTCGTCTTTGTTAAAGCTGTATGTTGTTGTTGTATTAACATTAATGTCACAGGAATCAGTAGGAATATTAGGTGTGTGCTGTCACTTTAAGACTGAATGCACAAACATCCGGTTTCTTTCTCAACTGTTCACTTATGACATAACCGATAGAATACTTGCAGAGACGGGTATTTAGACATCATGTTGTGTTCATGTGTCCGTTCAAGGGCAAGGAAACGCGAAAGAGGAATCAATTCGGTGTTCGAGCGCTATCTAAAACGCACCTCTATTTTCGCCTCTTCTTCCTTGTATTTTGGTAATACAAAACACGTCCAAATTATTAACTTTCATTCTATGATGGTTAAATTTAGCAGTTAATCCGCAAATCTCATGCGTGCCGAACCGTGGGGCAGCTGGGCCGTACTGGTCAACTGCGATCCATTGCACCCCAATGTTGTGGAGGGTGTCATTCTGTGAAATATTGAAGTTTATCATGTGTTTCTGTTTCTCAGAGGAAGTCCAGACTCCTTCAGAGCTCCATGTCTATATCAGCCAGCTCAGAATCCAGGGTTCCCATGACTCGCATGCCCAGCGATGGACTCTCTTCTCTGGGATCCCCGTCATCTGTGGTGTCTACTGGTATCAAATGCAACTTCTAATATCCCGTATGCTGCCACACAGAGGAACATCTGACGTCTGATCTGTATATTTAGATTACATATCCACAATAATCAAACTATATAACTACAATAATTATAATACATAGCCACGATGATCGGATTATACTAAAGATTATATAACTCAATTATATGCTGCCACACAGAGAAACATCTGATGTCTGATCTGTATATTTAGATTACATACGTATCCACATTAATCAAACTATATAACTACAATAATTATAATACATAGCCACGATGATCAGATAATACTAAATAGACTATATAACTAAAGTGTATGCTGCCACACAGAAGAACATCTGATGTCTGATCTGTATATTTAGATTACATATCCACAATAATCAAACTATATAACTACATTAATTATACTACATAGCCACGATGATCGGATTATACTAAATAGACTATATAACTAAAGTAATCAGACTACAAAACCACAGTGAGCAGAACATATGGCCATAATAATCAGATTATAACCATACTAAGTAGGCTATATACAGTAACTGCAGTAATCAGACTGTAACCATTATAATTATCAGACCATACAACCATGATAATCAAACTATATATCCACTTTGATCAGACTATATAACTACAGTAATCAGACTACATAACCATATTGTTAATAGATTATATACTGGAACTGCAGTAATTAGAGTAACCACAATTGTCAGACCATACAACCATAATAATCAGACTATAATAACCACTATGATCAGACTACATAACCTCAATAATCAGGCTATATATCCGCTGTGATCAGACTAAATAACTACAGTAATCAGACTACATAGCCACAATAGTCAGACTATATAGCCACAATAGTCAGACTATATAGCCACAATGATCAGATTATATTACCTAGGCTAACTGACTATATATCCACTATAATCAGATTATAAAACCGTTATAAGTAGACTATATACAGTAACTGCAGTAATCAGACTGTAACCACAATTATCAGACCATATGATCATGTATACATTATATTCAACATCATATATAGTAGTTTAATGTAGGACTGACACTAATACGCTAAAAAATTGCATGTTTTTTCTCACATCAGTAATTTTTAACTATCCACGATATATATTGTCACTCTCCACGATACATATTGATGCATTTTTGTATTGCGATATTTTGTGACACGATATATTGTTACACCCCTAGTTTTAACCAGACTAACCATATGGTGTGAACAATGTGGATGGTGAGGTTAATAAAGCTTTAACGCAGTAGATCTGAATGTTTCAGTACAGTAGTGTTTACACGCGTATGTCCTGTCCGTGTCCATCAGTGTGTGTGTACGTGAAGAAGCACGGGAACTGCGGGCCGCATCTGGACCGTAAGCAGGTTCAGAGACTGCCGGATCACTTCGGGCCCGAGGCGGTGAATCTGGTTCTGCAGAAGACGGTTCAGGCCTGTCTGGATTGTGCGTACCAACCCAAAGTGCTTCTGGGATGCCTTCAGAGCCAAGGGGGCGGAGGAGAGGTGGTCAGAGGTACAGTCTTAAGAGTTCAGAAACAGTGACACTAGCCGCGTTTCCATTACAGATTTGCGCAAATACTATTGCGTTATTTTCTTAGGGTACGTTTAACAACACAACGATATGCTTAAAATAGTTTTTCCTTTGAGTTTTCCGCGTACTGACGACACCGTTGTCAAAACGATCCCCATTCACACGGATCTGCGAAAACTGCTAAAAACCCTGTATTCTGCTGCCAGGCCAGTAGATGGCGATGAAACACTATAGACCGAACACGTAATACGCATGTGCATGACGTCATCGTCTTCAGAGATTCACGTTTTGTTGTTTACACGGAGACCGTTTTCAAAAACTTGCACTTTGAAGCCCGTTTTCAAAACTTTGCGTTTTCAGGCAAACCAAAACGCCGTTGTTGTTTAAACGAACGGCCAAAACGCATTAAAAAATTTACGTTTTTATTTGAAAATGTGTCGTGTAAACAGCCCCTAAATGTCGATAAAAACTATGACCGCGTTTCCATTAACCGATGTTATGTGACTAAAACTCCTCTCGCGATAAGTCATTCCAACAATCATGGCAACGGACGTTGGTAGGTTTATGTATATCTCAGCCACCGCACTAGACATTATTATTATTGGAAGGAGACGTACCGGTATGTGTGTATCCAAGCATTAATGGCAAGGAAAGACCCTGTACTTGAGAGTGGCTCGTATGAGGAGTTTCTGGGTGATTCTCCCTCATTTCTGCTTCAAGCTCTTCATCAATTGTGGCTTTTCTTTGTTGTTTAGAATCCAGTATTCCCGTAATACTTTTGTGTTTTATGGGTTTAATGAAGAACTCTGTCTCGTCTTCTGCCCAAACACACCGCTCCATCTACGTCAGGTGACTGTAAATGCGAAATAACTGTTTTCATTGCAGTTTTGCGAAATATTCCTTTTTCGAATTGCCTGAAACCCCCCCCCCCCCCCCCCTCCCCTCCCCTCCCCTCATGTGAGCGTAAAAACTTTTTTGCGATATATGTGAGTTTTTGCGAAATTGACGTGTTTCCATTGGGCGTATTTTCAATTCGCAATTTCAATTTCAGCAATTTGAAGGGTAATGGAAAATGGCTACAGATATAGAGAATAACTCCGACTGGATGGACTTGTTCATGCTCAAACTGCAACATTACACATTAAAGGATAGGGCTGGGTATCGAGTTCGATACTTTTTAGGCACTGACTAGCATCGAGCATCAAAAAATGTCTTGTCATTCGGTACCAAATTTCGATACCTGAGGGGTTAATCTTGTCAACGTCAGTGAAACGATAAGCATGCAGCATGTATGATGTGCACAAATCAAGAGGCATCAAAGAAAATCACTAGTTAACTAGTTTAATATTCTCACTTTGACAACATTTCATTTGAGAGAAACCATCATCACATCACAGAAGGTCTACACGGCAACCCGTCAAAATAAAAGTCTGCTTTAACTTAAAGAAACTGCAATAGAAATATATTACTCTTGTACAGTATAATGTAATACTACTACTAATAATAATAATACAATTATTATTAAAACAAATTGTCTTCCATGTTATAATTTTAACAGTAAACCTCTGTTGTGTAGCACTTGTTTGCCTAAAAATGAAAGGGCTTGTTTAATTTTCATTTAAATTGAAAGATAAATTGTTTTATGCCTTCGTTTGATTACCAGAAAAGTTTAAATACACAACAAAGAATTAAAAATAATAATAATAATTCATAGGCCCTTATTAAATTAAAAAAATGTTTTTATTAATTCAATTTATTAGATATGTTTTTGATTAAACCATTGAAATAAAATATAGACAAAATAAAACGAAAATCACAGAACTGGGTAAAAAAAAAGGAATTTGAAAAGAAAAACCCATTAAGAATGTAATTTTTGTTAAACTGTTAATAAATTGCTGTTAAATTGAACAATTTTCATGATTTCAATTAATTACACATGCTTTTTGAATATTAAAGTTTAATATAACCATAAAAAAACGGAATCCAGAAAAATGTAAACGGTAAAAAGGTAATTAACCCACAATAAACTCGGTGTCTAAAGTGTGCTTATCTTTAAGGTTGGCTGCATTCATTTAGCTTTCTTGTTTTTTCCCCCTCTTCACATTAATGTTAAAGCCTCTGCTATAACATTATCTGGTTATAAAATTATCTGGTATCGTTCAGGTAACAGAAACAATACCCAGCCCTACTAAAGAAAGATGAACATATAATAAAGCATAATTGCTCCTCTAAAAACAAACCTGCTGAATTTAAAGCACTCCCAGTCATGACGTACTGTTGTGTGTGTGTGTGTGTGTGTCTAGTCCGGACAGATGGTGGGACGCGGTTGGTGAAGCTGCCGTCAGCGTCCAGCGCCGGGTGTGTGTTACGCTTCCTGGAACTGGTGTGTCGACACCTGCAGTGTGATAATCTGTTCAGCAGTCAACCGTTCAGTCCACACCACAACTATGAGCGCGCCAAATCAGGTACATATCACATCTGTATCCTTGTCTGATCACATGATCTGTCACTCAAGGTGCTGTATGTAATTTTTACACTCCATAAAGCATAAAGATACCATAATATGTTTGCAGATATTGATGAAACATGCGGAGTTCACACACTCGTTTCTCTGAAAGACACTTCTACAGCGCCGTTTTACTTTGAAATGTGCGTTTTCATGTTGGAAAGTCTGTTATTGTTTTGCTCTGTGTGATACTGCACGTTGCCAATTTTTATTGTCAATTGACCCTTTGCAGGGAGTTTGATTGACAGGCGATCTGACCAATCATAATCCGCCATTTTTGTCCGACAAAGCAGTCAGGAGAGTTAGTGGATTAACGTTGGAGGATTTGAACTTGAAAAACGGTGTACTGACGTCTTTCCGCGGCTAAAACAACATCCCTTCTGATGTTCATTCATGTTTATTTGATGCTATAAATGAACTAGGAGGAAGAGATGATCGGTTCACGAGTCAAATCAAACCGGTTTGATTTAAAGTCTAACATCAAATACTAAAGGAGATGTTCGGAAGAATGTGCGAGCTGCTCTTTACAGTCGGTGTGGGTTGTGGCCGTGTTTGTCGAGCTGATACTTTTACGGGGGGTTTTAGAGCCTAAAATTATTTCAAGAGCATCTGTGACAATCAGTGTTGTTGTCATTGTTAACTACTAAACTAAAACTACTAAAATAATTTTTCTTTGTTGATAAAATATAAATATTGGATGTAAAAAATATTAGAGATTTAACAGACATTAAAAAGCGAATAATAATGAGCACGTAACAAAGTTACTAACATTAAAAGTGAAAATATAAAAATAAAAGCTTATTTAAAATAACAAATAATGGAATAGTATATGAATAATACTAAAAACTAATAAAAAAATCATAAGCACATAACAAAATAATAAAAACTAATTAAAAATATGAATAAATACTATAAAAGCATATAAATGATAATAAAAACTAATAAAAATTACAAAAGCACTTAACAAAATTATAAAAATTAAAATGAAAACTGATAATATAAATTAATATCAATTATATCAAAATAAACTAAATGTATAAAATAAAAGTTAAAATAGTTTAATAGTAAATAAGTTTTAAATATTAACAATTAATAATAGAATAGTATATACATAATATTAAAAACTAATAAAAATGACAAAAGCACAAAATAAAATTTAAACTAAATACTAAAACTTAAACTGAGATTACAATGAAAAAATATTCATTTAAAATATTAATAAATATTATTATTGCATACAATACTAAAATGCCGCTTCAAAACCATTTTGTCTTGGTTTCGACCCAGTGCTGAATGTTCATGTTGTGTGTGTGTGTGTGCAGTTAAATGGTCGTGTGTGTGTGTGTGTGCAGTGCTGAGTTGTGATGTGTGTGTGTGCGTGTGCAGTTAAATGGTCATGTGTGTGTGGGTGCAGTGCTGAGTTGTGATGTGTGTGTGTGTGTGTGTGTGTGTGTGTGCAGTTAAATGGTCATGTTGTGTGTGTGTGCAGTGAAGGAGGAGCTTGTGTCGGATGGGCCGTCTCTGATCAGAGCAGTGAAGAGGATCTCCAGAGAGTCTCCACCGTACTGCGCTCCTCTCTCCCCGAAACTCCTCCACACAGACACACACCCCTCAGAAGGTACAGCACTTCACACACACACACCCCTCAGAAGGTACAGCACTTCACACACACACACCCCTCAGAAGGTACAGCACTTCACACACACACACCCCTCAGAAGGTACAGCACTTCACACACACACACCCCTCAGAAGGAACAGCACTTCACACACACACACACACCCCTCAGAAGGTACAGCACTTCACACACACACACACACACCCCTCAGAAGGTAGAGTACTTCACACACACACACCCCTCAGAAGGAACAGCACTTCACACACACACACACACACCCCTCAGAAGGTACAGCACTTCACACACACCCCTCAGAAGGTACACCACTTCACACACACACTAACAAAAACAAAATTGCAGGAATACATACAGAAATTTTACAAAAAACTCAACAACAAAAAAAACAGAAAAAAAGGTAAAGAAAGGAAAGACCTTATAATGTGTAATATATGTGCTTTGGGGGTGTGGAGTGTTTTAAGGTATTCAGTAATTTCACATCTTTTCCCCTTTCTTTCGTCACCTCACTCTCGATCCTCCAATCAACAACAATAATGATATAGAAAGTATCTCTAAAACCTTCGAAAGGCGGAAAATTTTGACAAATTCAAAATGAAGATTAATCACCATCAACACTGCATAAAGTTGATTGATTGCAATTTTAATTTGGTGATGGCTCTGTATTCAATAGTTTGTTGAAAACTGAATTTCTATTGATTTATGAGGAGTGTGTGTGTGTGTGCGTGCGTGCGTGCGTGCGTGTGTGCGTGCGTGCGTGTGTGTGTGTGCAGCCGAGACTCATCCTCCAGAGGAGAACGGGTTACTGAAGGAGCAGCGCTTCATGGACTCCGCCTCCAACTCCATGACGCCCCGCCCACAAACCCTGAGAAGCACCTCCGAATACCAATCAGCACCCAGCAGCCCGTATTACCATGGCAACAGGCCCCCTCTACGGCGACAGGCCTCCAACCCGCCCCCACACACACACACACACAGGCGCGTGGAGGGTGAGCGTTTCTGTGTGTGAAGCTGTCAGACTCTTTCATTTGTTTTGAATCTTCTGATCCAGGGTTTGCTAAAGTATGGGCTGTGAGTTGATGAAAAGCAAATAATTAATGAAATCATGTTATGGTATGGCATGCGATGCCGTTAGCGAATGTTTGTTAGAACTACAGTTTCAGGAAACACCGACTCGTCGAACTGCTGATAACGACAGAACTTGCGAACATAGTTGGCTAACAATGCTTTCGGGAATGATGGGAATTCTTCTGGCAGGATCATTTTATTTAGCTAAATATTATGTTATTAATACCATTATTATATGTTTGGTCTAAAACGCAAACTGCGCATGTTTCACCGCAGGACAGCAGATGCTGTTGCTGTGTGAAGTAACATATTTTAGCAACTGTGTGAAAGTGAAAAGCACATAACAGGCACAATACTGGTATAAACATGAATATCTATGTGTTCAATATGCGTCACATGACTAAAATGACATCATCGTTTTTAAATACCTGAGTTTTCACAGTCACTACAACGCAAGAACGACGTTTTCATTAATAAAAAAGCCAAAACGGACAGAAAAAGATGCATTTTCAAACACACGACTCTGTGATGCGTTTACGAATGTTCATCAGAACGATGGTTTCGGGAAACCAAGCGTCTCGATCGCCCCCCGGTGGCCGGTCCCAGTATAGCTCATAAGCCCCGCCTCCACGAGTTATTCAACAACACGTGAGAACAACTAAACAATTAAATTACACTTCAAATATCGGTTTTCCAAATATGGTTCCTGTCATTTACTGTAGTTTTTATCACGCTGGTGTAATTTCAAGAGTTTGTTTTTTAAAATAAGTTTGTTTTTAGTTAGTTATTTGATGCGGTGGTGGTGACGTCATGACTGACAGCTGTGATTGACAGGTTCTCTGAGCGATGTCGTCACTGAAGCACCAACAGACTTTTTTTCGGGATCTTCGGAGGACTGAGGACATTGCAGCTTTAAATTTAATATCTAAATGTCTTTAATTAATTTTTAAAAAGAGCCAGAGCGTGTGCTTGCGATTGATTCTGCGAGAGTGGGGGTCTATGTCTGATAGTCTATGTCTGATAGCCTTGATTTCGCGGCTTTACTTCCGGCTCACGACTGCGCAGGTCTGGTCCCGAGATCGCTTCTGCGCAGACTCAAGTACAAGATGTCAGCGCCATATCGGGACACTGGCGGCTTCACTTCTGACCAATGAAGAGAGCGAAGGGGCGTCGTCCATCTTTTTTTACAGTCTATGTCTGATAGCGACAGAACTAGCGCCCACAGTTGGCTAGCGATGCTCTCGGGAAACACCCCAGGCTGAACACTGCATTCTCTGCTGATCAAGCGCATGTTCCCTGTGTCTCCAGCAGCGAGCTCGACCACGGGTCCCGAGGCGGCGGAGCGCGACCTTCCCAGAACCCCCGGCAGGAGCCCGTCTTCCTGGTCCATAGAGGAAGTGATGCAGTTTGTGTGTGACGCGGACCCCACGGCCCTCGCCCCGCACGCGGAGCTCTTCAGAAAACACGTCAGTGAATCACTGAGACACCTTCACACACACACACACACACACGCTTTACATCTGACTCTAAATCAGTCACGCAGGAGGAGGAGGAGGAGGAGGAGGAGGAGGAGAGCGGGAACATGCATCATCTGTGTTTAGACTTCATCGGCAAGACACACACACAGAATAATCTCTCTTCATACACACACAGAGACAGAGACACACACAGAGAATAATCTCTCTTCATGCTCACACACACACAGAGACAGAGACACACACACAGAGACACACATACAGACACACACACACACACACACAGAGACACACATACAGGCACACACACACACACACACACAGAACACACACACACAGAGACAGACACACACACACAGAGACACAGAGACAGACACATACACACACACAGAACACACACACAGAGAACACACACATACAGAGACAGACAGACACACACAGAACACACACACACAGACAGACACACACAGAAAACACACACATAGAGACAGACACACACAGAACACACACACACACACACACAGAGAGAGAGACAGACACACACACACAGAACACATACACACAGAGAACACATTCACACACACACAGACAGAACACATACACACAGAGAACACATTCACACACTCACACACACACACAGATCACATACACACAGAGAACACATTCTCACACACATTCACACACACAGAACACACACACACACACAGAACCCATACACAGAGAACACATACACACACAGAACACATACACACAGAGAACACATTCACACACACACACAGAACACATACACACAGAGAACACATTCACACACACACACACAGAACACACAGAACACATACACACAGAGAAAACATTCACACAAACACAGACACACACCCCGTCTGGACAGACTCGCCGCTGTGAGAAACGTAACAGCGCCACTAAATCAGCTCGATCTCTACAGAGAATGCTGGAGTTAAAGTGTCGTTATGCTTTCTCGAATATTCCCTTTCATGCAGTGTGTTATAAACAGTGTTGGGGAAAGTTACTCTTGAAAATAATGCATTACAATATTGCGTTACATTACTTTTGCTTTACTTTTTCTCACCTGGGCTGAGCTTGCTGGTTTGTTTTTTAATAACCACAAATAATTTCTATTTTTGGCAAATGTTCAGGCCCTTACACAACTAAAGTGAAGTGAATAATCCTCAGGCTGAAGGAAATGCAGATTCACTCCTGTACAGGAGAGGGCGCCGCTCAAACACACCTCTCCGCTGCGGCAGATTAAAGAGCAATATACAGGAGAAGAGTTCAACACTCTTATTTCTAAATCTAATCTAAAGTAATCTTTGCGCATTAGTATGGTTGAATTAGCTCATTGAAGGTCAGCAGCAAAGACATTGGTTAATAAAGTCAGATTAAATGCATAAAGTATATTTGTGTAATTTAATATAGTTAATTATAAAAGTTCTGCGCAAAATTTTGAGATTGCATTTTATGAATGTTTTCGTGCAAGTGAGATGAGGAAACGCATGTTCACATTTAGACTAGAACTACAATAACCAGCATGTTTACACACTCACACACAGCGCACACTCACACACAGTGCACACACACCCACACAGCACACACACACCAACACACAGCCAAACACGCGCACACACAGTGCACACACACACAGCCAAACACACACGCGCACACACACACTCAGCCAAACACACACACACACACAGCCCCACACACACACAGCACACACACACAGCCCCACACACACACGGCACACACTCAGCCAAACACACACCCACAGCCAAACACACACGCACACACACACATCACCTCCTCACTTTATTTCTCTCAACATGAGGACAGAAGAGCTGTCAGTCAATAAATGTGAAACAGTAACTAGCGTTACTTAATTGAAAAGTAACTTCGATATTTAGTTGTAAATTTAAAAAGTAATGCGTTACTTTACTAGTTACTTGAAAGTTGCTTGTAATGCGTTTCCCCAACACTGGTAATAAAGCTGTTTGTGAATGTATAAGGTCTGCAAAGTTTTAAAGATCAAAGTGCAGATAAATAAAGTTATTGAGAATCGGATCGTGAGGTGCCAAAAAATTCCATGTAAGTCAATGGGGTCCAATGTTGTTTAGAGTCGAAATATTTTCTATCTTGCTCCGCAGAATTAATAAAATCATACAGGTCTGTAATGACATAAGGGTGAACAGATGGTTAATTTTTTTTAAGTTTTTAAAGGATCAGGTTGGTCACATAAATCGGAAGCTCTGATTGGTTGTGACATCATCATGTTGTTTCTCCCTGCAGGAGATCGACGGTAAAGCGCTGATGTTACTGCGCAGCGACATGGTGATGAAGTACATGGGTCTGAAACTGGGACCCGCGCTCAAACTCTGCCATCACATCGAGAGACTCAAGCAGGGGAAGCTGTGAAACACACACACACACACACACACACTCGCACGCTGCTACAGAGGGGGCTGATGGGAAATCACTGTGTGCTGCTCGCTCGTCTCTCCATAAACACACACACACACACCATCTCTCCTGGACGTTCATGTTCAGCTTGAGGAACACTAGTGCCGCTCTCTGGGAACGAACCTCGAACCTCCTCGTCAGGAACCAACAGGAAGTCAGTTCTTTCTTCCTGTGATCTCGTCTCCCCAAAGATGCCGAGGCTTTACGGGACGATTATCTCATCGATAACGGCCGTTTTTTAAGTCTGATTAATCGCTCTACCTCCCTGTGACGTCCTACAAGTTCACAGGTGCCACTGAAAACTTTGCAAGTCTTGTTTGTGTGTTTAGTTGGCGTCAAACAAACACGAGATACACACGTTTTCGCGATCTCACGGGAAAGGTTCGCTAAAAATGAAAGTTCTGTCATCAAATCCGTGTGATTTTATTTCTTCCGTCGAACGCAAAAAAAAGACGTTTTGAAGAATGTTCATGCTGCTCGTTTTCATACAGTCAGTGAGTAAATGATTGCAGAAAGATTATGAGGAAACCCTAGCAATGTTCCTGTGAACAAATGAAAGGGTTTCCTTTGCAAGATATTTGGTCATAAATGAAATTTAAGAGTGTAAATCCACAAAGTTTTCACTCCACACATCTAAACACAATTGTAGAATAACGTTCTCAAAGTAGTAAATCACACCAGTACAATATTCAGGCCTAAATTTAAGATTTATGTGATTAAATTGCATGTATAATTTCCATCCATTTTGACATTTTTTAAACTTAAAGTGATTATATTTTCATATATTTTTCAGTCATACATAAACCAAAAATAGGTACGATTTCTGCACTACAACCCCCCCACCCTACCCCCTCACCCCACGGCATAGTTTATTATTAATTATTTGTTTCTCTTTAAATAATCACATTTTCAAATTGCATTGAACAGCATAAGTGTGAAACATGTATCCAGTTAAAAAGTATAAACATGTTTAAAATATGTCAGGCTGTGGAACAAGCAATATTCAATTGAAACGACTTGGACATGTTGATGATAAATATGGTTATTGTGTATTTAAACATTTTTATTACAGAAATCTGAGCTGTTTTATTAATGTATGACTGAAAAATATACAGATTTATCAGTTTATGTTAAAGCTATGGAAGCTTGTTTCCGCCACTGAATAAAAAAAATTAAAAAATAATTGCGACACTTTCTCACAATTGCGAGATATGAAGTGAGAATTGTGAGAAATAAAGTCGCAATTATGAAAAATAGTCGCAATTGCGAGATATAAAGTCGCAATTCTGAGAAATAGTCGCAATTGCGAGATATAAAGTTGCAATTCTGAGAAATAAAGTTGCAAATGCGAGATATAAAGTTGCAATTCTGAGAAATAAAGTCGCAATTGCGAGATATAAAGTCGCAATTAAGAAAAATAAAGTCGCAATTGTGAGATATAAAGTCGCAATTCTGAGAAATAAAGTCGCAATTGCGAGATATAAAGTTGCAATTTTGAGAAATAGTCGCAATTGCGAGATATAAAGTTGCAATTTTGAGAAATAGTCGCAATTGCGAGATATAAAGTCGCAATTAAGAAAAATAAAGTCGCAATTGTGAGATATAAAGTCGCAATTCTGAGAAAGTCGCAATTGCGAGATATAAAGTTGCAATTCTGAGAAAGTCGCAATTGCGAGATATAGTCGCAATTCTGAGAAAGTCGCAATTGCGTTATATAAAGTTGCAATTCTGAGAAATAAAGTCGCAATTGCGAGATAAAAAGTTGCAATTGTGAGAAAAAAAGACAGAATTGAGACTGTCTCATTTTTATCTCGCAAATCTGACTTTATAACACATAATTGCGAGTTTATATCTCGAGATTCTGACATCTTTTTCAGAATCTTTTTTTTTTTTATATCTCAATGCGAGATATAAAGTTGCAATTCTGAGAAATAAAGTCGCAATTGCGAGATATAAAGTCGCAATTAAGAAAAATAAAGTCGCAATTGTGAGATATAAAGTCGCAATTCTGAGAAATAAAGTCGCAATTGCGAGATATAAAGTTGCAATTTTGAGAAATAGTCGCAATTGCGAGATATAAAGTTGCAATTTTGAGAAATAGTCGCAATTGCGAGATATAAAGTCGCAATTAAGAAAAATAAAGTCGCAATTGTGAGATATAAAGTCGCAATTCTGAGAAATAGTCGCAATTGCGAGATATAAAGTTGCAATTCTGAGAAAGTCGCAATTGCGAGATATAGTCGCAATTCTGAGAAAGTCGCAATTGCGTTATATAAAGTTGCAATTCTGAGAAATAAAGTCGCAATTGCGAGATAAAAAGTTGCAATTGTGAGAAAAAAAGACAGAATTGAGACTGTCTCATTTTTATCTCGCAAATCTGACTTTATAACACATAATTGCGAGTTTATATCTCGAGATTCTGACATCTTTTTTCAGAATTGTGAGATATAAACTTGCAATTGCGAGTTATCAGGCCAATTCTATGGAAAAAAAAGACTTAACTTTTTCCCTCTCAGAATAGTTTATATCTCACAATTCTGACTTTACAACACGCAATTGCGACTATATCAATCAATTCTGACTGTATATCAATCAATTCTGACTTTATATCACGCAATTCTGACTTTGTATCTCGCAATTACCTTTTTTATTTTTCATTCTGTGGCGGAAACAAGCTTCCATGTAAAGCTGTGTGAGCCAAATGAATGGAAATTGTATATGCGTGTCAAATGCATAAATCTTTAATGTATAGCCCAATACATCAGTGAACAGCATTGATTATAAATGATGTTCTAGTTCTCCGTCTGCTGTATTTCTCTTCTATCGCTACTTGTTTTCCAGTCCTCCATGCCCTTTAAAGAAGTGAAGGACGGGAGAATCGTTCAGTGTCACGAGTGTCGACGTGCTCCAGAGCGTTTTGTTTGGCTTGGCGTCAGTTTTGTTACAGAAACTGGATGTTTCTCCGAGGCCTTCACGTCGAGCTCTTATCTTGGGAGTGTTTGGGTTGATGTGTGTGTTGCAGAGTCACGGTTCGATGTTGAAACCGGACATCTACGCCTGCTGGAGGACAGTATTCAACAGACACCACATCATTGCTGTAGGTGTCATTGAACTATTAGTAATATCACTAAAATAGTGGGAATTTGATGTAATGTGAATGCCGGTGTGTTTCACACTGGCCTCCAGTCTTTATCCTGAAGTTTATGTTGATATTTTATCACTTGCATTGATAGATCAGACGTCAATGGTGTATTATGGGTTTAACCATAAAACTCAGCAACAGGAATGTACATTTTGTAGAGAAGAACTATTTTAAGCTAAACGCGTTGTATATGGAGGTGGGAAATGTGGCGATACGTTACGGATTGGTTGTTGAATATATCTTGAACTGCCTTCAGAGCTTTTTACCGGGAGGAAATGTCCATTTTAAAAACTGCCTTGCTTTACTTTGAGACTTCTCAGGTTTTTTCCCCATCTTTTGTATCGTAGCATTTCAAGTTAGTCGTGAATGTGATTGTTTAGACTATTCCGTTTCTTTGTTGGACTTTTCTTTTCTTTTTTTGTAAAAAAAAAAAAAAAAAAAAAAAAATGTATTCGTAACGTCGTGCCATATAGATTAAGCAAATGATTGAATATCAATACTTGTCATGAAATGTTCGAAAACTGAAAAAAAAAACAAGCTTTGCTCTTGATACCAGAGACGTTTTTAATCATGAAATTTTTAAAGCTAATGCATTCGTTACATACACATTTTCAACATTTTAAATGATACAAATAATAAATAAATAATTTAAAACATCACCAGACTCTCTTCTTTTTTCATTCAGTTATTTACAAAAGTTGTTCATGGTAAAAAACACACACAAAAAAAAACACATTCAATACTTAAAATTTCAGTACCTATAAAAGAGTTGGGGGGTCATCTGACACAAATGAATTCACATCATAGAAACAGTCATGGTTTATTCATAAACTTCTGGTATTCATGCTGATTGTGATTGTTTTTTTCTTTCGTGTAGATCTGGAAAGAGTGAAAATATATCACATGCCGGCTGGGAAATGATTTAAGGCTTAACAGTTAACACACACACACACACACACACACACACACACACACACACACACACACACTTCAGTACTGACAGGAAAAAAACAAGGACAATTGCACAGCAGCTCATCAAATGTATTGTATTAATTGTATAAAGCAATACTTGAGCGAACTGTGTGAAAATGGAGGAAATCTGTGAAAGTTCGATCAGTTCAACATGAAACCGTTTCCTGAACTCGGACGCCTTTCTAACTCTCCGTCTAGAGGAATTCCAATAAACAAACACACAAACACGAGTCAGCACATTTCATACTGACATGTCAAAATCAATCCTGGCTCATTATTTTCATTTATCTTTTCTTTTTCTATGGACTATTCTGAGGGAGTGTCTAGATCTCATTTCGATGGCCTGAAGGAAAGTCTCATCTGAGCCAATCCATTATATTGCTACTTAAATCTTCATCTGTGACCAAATTAGACTCATCTTGGTTTGGCCGTAGCCCAAGATCAAGATTATTGAGCTGTGGAGATGCTCTTACATCTGGCAGATCTAGTCTGCGTTTAAAAGTTACCAGTTAATTATTTGAAATATGTTTGTAACACGTTCACTATAGAATAATATTTGATTTCTTAAGTTCACTCACGTATATTTTGGGTGAATTGTCGAGGTGTCATATTGCACCCCAAAATTATCAGAAATAGTCCATTCGATTTTGCTTAAAGAAAATAAAGCTTGTTTTTTTTTGCATTGTGGTATTATTTTCATAAACACCAGGCATTTTCCCATCCAAATTCTCATTATTGTAATGCACAAAAAGTCAATATTTAAATTGTAAAGTATTTACACGTTGTGACCCTTTTACTAGTACAAAATTTTACAAATTTGTATAACAGTAATAATTTGTAGTAAATATACACATACATAGACACAATTAAAATAGGGAACATGTATGGCGTCACAAATAATAATGTCACAATGCAAAAATCTCCAATAAAATGGTTCTAAAAACTGTTTATTTCTCTCCATCTCGTTTACGTTATGACATGCTCATGGGGCTAATCTGTCTGATTCAGTATTCAGTTTGTGATCTGGTGTCTGTCAACTGTTTTAATAAGTTGATTACTAAACTGGCTGGGATGATCAGAAGGTTAATGAGAGGGTGGAAACCTGCGGTGCGACACACACCCTCACGCTATCAATCAAACTCAACATCACAACCACATGAAAGCTACAATAATACAGATTTTAGTGCCATGAAGCAGCAATCACAATCCATTATTTTTATTTTATTTGATAAAAGATGAAAAGTAAATGTAGGGTGGCACTTGATCTTATCCGTTAGAAAAGAGTGAGAATGAAGCCGGCCCTGATTGTAAATATTACCAGCACACACTTTTGAAGAGGGCTTTTGACCGGGACTGAAGGTCAAGAGCATCGCCCCATATTCAAATGTTAATGCTTACTTTTTCTTTTTTTTCTATTATTGCGGAAAACTGTATTCTAGTAATGTTACTTGGCTTTAAATTGCTGCATTATCTACTATCAAGATGTGCAACAGCAGCTTAAAACAATGACTGAATAGCCTTAATGTTAACCTATTGCTTGTGCAACCTTGCTCACATCACCCAGAAAGACAATGAATGTCATCTCATTGTCATGAAAGTGGAATAAAATACACTGATGAATCCAGTAACATGTATAAAGAATGAAAAAATGACCATGATGCTTGCTAAGGGATTTCGTTTTAAACTCTCGCGGTCCATTTTAGGCAGTTCACCATCCAAAACACTGTAGGTATCGTTATAAAGACCGTTAAAATCCGTACACTGTTAAAACCTAAACGTGTGTGTGTGTTCACACAGCTGGCGAACAATAATCTAAAAAATGACTTGGAGTTGAACCCACGGCCATAAAAACAGCATTAATAAGCCATTTCACTCAGATTTGTTGTGTTTAGGGACGAACCCCTGATGATTATCATCATCCCCCAAAGGGAGGATGATGAAAACTATGCTTTGTTGCTACTGACAACCATTTCCTCCAATCATCAGACTTAATGAAACTGAGGTCTGCGCTTTGCCAAGTCATTATGAGGCTGCCATGCTAACTGCTTACCCCTCCTGTTCTTCAAAGAGGATCCTCCGCTCCAATGCCCCACTGATTAATACAGTGATTAGGGAAGCAAAAGGTCACGGTTCCCCTTCTACAGTTCATTAGGACCAAAAATGGGAAACGTCTTGCACTCCAAGTGTAAACAGCGACGGGAGAACAAGAGTTCGGCAAAAAAAGCATATTAGCAAGAGGGGAATTTGTCAGCAACACTACACGATGTGTTTCTCGCTGACAGCTGGCCAGGTTTCAAAACAGATCTCATGCATATTAATGGCAATGCAGATTAAGTGTGATGAATCATTCATGAGGATGTGTGACCAAAATCAAAATGCATAGGAAGGGAAACGATTCTGGCATTAATGCTGCAAATGCTAAAGAATATCAGTAGTAGTGCAGTTTGGCCTGTTCAGATTGGTTCTTTAACTTGGAGCATTATCCTGTTGACTTCAGCTGAATGCTTTATAATGAATGGACTAAATGCCAAACGTCAGGCCAGAGGCAACCTGCATTAGTCTAAATCATATGGACAGCTTGGAAAACAAGCTTTAGGCCTTGTTTCTGCCAGGAATGCATTTAGCATCATCATACCCTGGTTAAATTTCTCAGACCAATTATTTTCACAGTAGCTACTTCTCTAGCTACACCTCAGTAGCTGTTTCTTTGCCTATGTCCTTGGTTTTCCCGTCTCACTCTGAAAGCAAGAGCATGTGTTATTTTCTGGGCAGAAACGCTGCCAGTCGCTGCTTCTTTATGGGGAGTATATGAATCTCCTGGGAGCTCACTTTCTTCAGTTTGATACCTCTGTTTTTGGAGATCTTTTTGAGCGAGTCACTTGATTCTCCTCGCTGATCCCCCGGGATCCTGGGCAGTGGTGCGAATCCCCCCTGACTTGAGTCACGTTTAATGGAAAAGTTCTTAGTAGAAACGCCTGATAATCCTTTTAGCTTGCTGCAGAATATGGCAGGCATGGCGTCTTTGACCGACACAATGACTTTGGCTGTCTGCGACGTGCTGACGATCTCGATGTTGCCGCTTCCGGTGAGCGCAGAGTTATGAACAGCTTCAGCCATAGCACTGCCATGACCGCTATCTACAACCCACTTGTGCTGTCTGCTGAACTCTAGAGATGCTAAACCACTTAGCAACTTGGTATCTAGCTTCGGCGTGCAATCTACCGGTCGAAGAACCCCAAGAGCCAAAGCCCCACTGCTAACATCGTCCCCAATGTGGCACAATCTCTCCCGCTCTGCGGCCAATGGCCCATACGTGCTACAAGACTTGATGCATGTCTTTCTTATACTAGGTACAGACAAATCAAGAACACTGTCTTGCTGAAACGCTTGGATCCCTTGTGGAATATCAACATGCGTTGACGGATGAGGCGCCCTTATGGATAAGTCTAGCACTTCTCCGTCTGTCGCTACAGGGGACGAGCAATAGGGAAAGGGTTGCTGGACTAGTGCCATTTCCCTGTTGGTTAATGTCAAATGAGAGGAGATGTCACTAGGTGACGTCTGTGTGCTTTTGCTCGACGTACAAGCCGGTTTAGAGGAGTCTACCTCAATCTTTGAGTCCTTGCACATTGAGACCGGGACTGGGATTGGCACTGGGATTGGAAGAGGCACTGGAAGTGGGATCACAACAGGATAGGGCACGAGAAGGGTGGCTGGAGGCACCAGAGAGGCTAGTGGAGAAATGTAGGGGTGTGTAAGAGGCGGAGGAGAAAGAAAAGCAGAGGCGAGGTCTACTTGCGGGGAAGACGCTTGGTGACAACCGGGCGAAGAGTTCCCTTGGCCAGGGAAGAGGTCCTGCAAGATTGCTGCAAAGTTAGGGTTCTGAAGAAGAGTCAGTAGACTAGTATCCAACACTGGATTTGAGCCTTTCTGGTCAAGGACTGGAGATGGTCCGAGAGCAAGGGAAGGGTTCTGGCACAGTATGTTGTTCTGTAGAGGGAGAGGACAAGTTGCTGTTTGTTGAAGTAATTGAGGATTCAAATGTTGGAGGACTTGTTGTTCCAAGACCAGAGGTAGGGATACAGGACCTTGACTAGTCATTAGATATGAAGTTGTCCCTGATTGTCCAACTTGAGAGGCAGCTGGACCAGCAAGGATGGGCAACATCATTGGACTCTCTCCCAAGCAGATTGGTTGAAGCACAGTTGTAGCAACCTTTAGGGCAACACCATTGGGAGACTCAGCAGCCGGGGTCACCACTGGGGTGGCTTGTATTGTTAGCAGGGGTGATAGGGATCGTTTCGTGATGGTTGGAGAACTGACATTCCATGTCTCGGTTGTAATAATTGGAGTGGCTTCTCCTTCGAGTTTCCCAACTGCATCAGTGTTGGTGGCCTCCTCCTGGGGGTTCGCCATGTCTCCGGCTACAGAATCTTTGTACGGCTCTTCCATTGCGTCTTGATTATGTAAATCTCTTTCAGGTGCTGTAAGTAGCAGATTTCATGGTTTTCATCAGTTGGAAGGACAAACCCTAGAATCAAATGGGAAAAGTGGATTAGCAGTTGGCGACAAATGTATCGGTAACACTTTACAATAAGGTTAATTAGTTAACATAAGTTAATGTATTAACTAACATGAACTAACAATGAGCAATACATTTGTTACAGTATTTATTAATCTTTGTCAGTGTTAGTTGGAAAAATTCAGCTGTTCATTGTTTGTTCGTGTTACTTCACAGTGCATTAACTAATATAACGTATATTTACTAACTGCACTTTAGACTGTGTTGCCATTATCTTTAAAATTCTCATCAAGCATGGATACTTTTTTTTAATCAAGCTTTTGGCGTTTAATTAGGTCTGAGAACTGTGAGTGATTTGGTTGTATGATTTTCTTAGTGTCGTGTTTTGATGTTATTTTATGTTTATGTATTTTAGAGTATTATGAGTAAAATTTTACATGGTCCCTTTATAAATAAATAAATAATTTACTATTTATGTACAGGACTTTGGTCCATTCTAATGGTTTTGAAAGTGCTTTATAAATAACAGTTGAGTTGAGTTGAGAATATAATGTATTAGTAAATGTTGAATTGAATAATATCTAAGATTAATAAATGCTGAAGAAGTATTGTTCATTCTTAGTTCACGTTAACTGAGGTTAACTAATGAACCTTATTGTAAAGGGTTACCAATGTATCGTTGTAAACCACAATAGTCAACATAGTAATTGTTGGTAAACCTTTTTAATCTGTTATATCCTTACCTGTCCTCTACAACTTAATACCCAAAGCTAACAAGGCACCAAAGAGGCATTGTTTCCTTTCCAGCTAAAAGTCCAGCCATCTGTTTTTGTCTACAAAGAGCTTTAAGCTTTCAGAATGATGTCATGACACGAGAGTGGAATCGCAGACACAAATACAAAATTATGGGAGACACCAGAGGAGAGTTTACAAAGACTGAGAACCTTTCGCACAGACAGATGGCTTTCGCTGGCTTGGTAGGAGAGCAAAGAGCACGGGGGAGGATTTGATGAAATTACATTGCAGAGTGCCTGGGTTTATTTGTTTATGAGCCAGCGTTAGTGTGGAGTTTATTACACAAAATGCTGCCAAGACTACGAAGTGAACCTCCTTCTGGCAAACACAGAGAGAGCGAAAGAACGCCAGAGAGACAGAAAGAAGGAAAGAACGAGTACCTTGAAGAAAAAGGAGAGAAATGGGAAGAAATAAAATGAGGGAGGGAAAGAGAGAAAAGGATAGTGTAAAGGAAAAGAGATCAAGGGATGCAGAAACAGGGAGAATCTTTCAAAGAAACGGCTTTCAAAGCAGCATATTTTTGGTCTAGGCTAAGTTCCCATTAAGCATTGCAACATTTTTCGAATGCTAACAGGGTGACCTGAACACATGCATCAACCACAAACAACACTAAAACCAACTTTTGCAGTTCTGTTTTCACTACCAAAAACATTTCATCAACGTATGATTTTATTGGCACTGTTTCCAAAACTATATAAGAGCAACAATGTGTATTTATCCACCAGTAAATCATTCAAAAATTTAAACGCAATGCCGACGAAGGCTAAAGGCAGACTCATGCTAGCGCACAAGAACAAACGGCCTTATCTGCATTTTTTTCAGGCAAGCTGCGAAACAAAAGAAAGCTGCCAGCTGATTTAGGACCAACTGTGTCCCAGGGTGAATTTCAGAACCACTTCTGTGAATTTCCATTGCCAAACAGACAGAAAGAACAGCGGAAAAAGTCAGATAAGGAAGCAGACGACCTCGACACATCTGCTCCTCTCCGATTACTCCGTGACAGTGCTTCTCCACGACCCTAAATCAACCCTCAATTGTTGAGTCCTGCTGTTTGGAAAAACTGATCCAAGATCGTCAGACCATGAGACTTCTAAAGTGCCTAGCATTATGTTGTGTCTCAAACTATATTCTCAAGCATATTTTGTGAATGCTCTACATGTATGGGATACCTTATTCAAATTCAATGCACTTGACCTTCCATTTAAAATGAAAATGCAAAATAACAGTCTTTGTAGATTACACATGAGTGTGCGGATGAACATTATACACTTTTGAACGGTAGTGTACAAATGTATATGATTAATTGCAAACATTGAGTCAAATTTCAGAAAATGTGGAAGCCTATAAGACCCGCTGGAAATGATACAGGTCTTGTGTGTTGTAGAGATATGCATCTTTGACAACTGTTATATTATTTTGTGTATATTTGATTGATTTGATTGACTTCAGACCTCATGCTTGATTTTCATAAACTTTAATTAGTTTTCTAATAAGGCATACACTTCAAGCATGAGGTCTGAAGAGGATCAAATATACACAAAATAATGTAAAGTTGTCAAAGATACATATCTCTACAACACACAAGAGCAGTTTGAAGTGATCATTTCCAGCCGGTCTTGTATAGGCTAGACTTTCAAATGTCAAATTTGACTCAAAGTTTGCAATTAATTATATACATTTATTTGTACAAAAGTGTATTTGATTGATTTGATCCTCTTCAGACCTCATGCTTGAGGTGTATGCCTTATTAGAATGAAAGTTTATGAAAAAATAAGTAAATTAACATTAGTCTTAGTTTCCGTATTCTCCATGCCAAAGGCGCTGAGTGACGTAACTTGGCTCAAAACAGTGTGTTTTGTTGAAGTCTTTGGAAAACAAGCACATGCTTCAAATGCTACCCAATTACAGTCTATGAGAGGAACAGCCAAAAACTTGGAAATAAATCCTGAGCTGGGATAAAAGTCGATAAATTACAATCTACCATTGGAAAGCCAACAAGGTGTGTCGCCAAACCCTCGTATGATTTGTTTCTGAGATACTGTGTTCCAGATGGGCTTTCTGTGGGCCGGCGGATTGCGGCAGTGTGAGACGGTTAATGTGTGTGTGTGTGTGTGTGTGTGTGTGTGTGTTCTCAGCAGCAGGTGAGATCGGATAGATCTCTACACTAAATCAGCTAAAAACATTACAGTAACCCAAGAATACAGATAAAAGAGCCACCAAATGCACCATCTGCTGTTGCGGCATCTCAAAGGTCACGCATCAACAAAACCTTGGAAAATTGCTCTCAGGTGATTGTAGATTTAGTTTCCTGAACCGTTAAAGCTAAATCAAGTAAGCCTATGCTGTTGTGATGCAATAAACAATAAAAATGAGAAAACTATCAAAAATGTCTGCGTTAAACTTATAACCCCGCCCCCCAAAAAATTATAATATCAAGCCATTAATATGCCCAAAACATATTTTTTATTTTTTTCTTCTAAACATAACCTGGATAAAATATCACAAGCAAGACGTCTTAATGAGTATTTAAGGATATGACTAACTTTATCTGTCAGTACAAAAGCAAACAAAAGGGCAGAAACAGATGTGAAACTTTGAATTGCGATGAGAGTGTTTACTGGAAGTGTTTCGCACAGATCGAGTGAGGAGCGTTTCGAGCTTTAAAGCCGGTCTGATCTGGAATGTGATGATTAACACGGTCTAGACGGGAAGCATCGGATGTTCACGGACACACAGATCTGCTATGAGCTCCAGGTTAGACTTCAGCAATACTCAAATCGAAATCAAATCCTACTTGGGCATTTACTGGCATGAAACTCACTTTAAAGTAATTATTTTAGTTTACTGAAATCTTAAATTTACTTAAACTTAAACGTTTACCATATGTATTAGATGTAATAATGATAATATAAAATTTGACTTTGTTTAAACTTTAAAGTATCGTAAGTAACCGAATCGTAACATGAGTGCACTGTTACACCCCTAGTAAATAAACAAACAAATAAAGTAACATCATCAGTATTATTTGCAGGCTAATACTTTATATATAAACTTAAAATTTGTATATAATATATATGTATATATATTTACACACACACATACAATTTATTATAGGTGAAACTCAAAAAATTTGAATATCGTGCAAAAGTTCATTTATTTCAGTAATTCAAATTTAAAGTTGAAACTAATATATTATATAGACTCATTACATGCAAAGTGAGATATTTCAAGCCTTTATTTGTTATAATTTTGATGATTATGGCTTACAGCTTATGAAAACCTTTTCACAATATTCTAATATTGACTTTGGGGTTTTCATAAGCTGTAAGACATAATCATCACAATTATAACAAATAAAGACTTGAAATATCTCACTTGGCATGTAATGAGTCTATATAATATATTAGTTTCACCTTTTAAGTTGAATTACTGAAATAAATTAACTTTTGCACGATATTCTAATTTTTCGAGTTTCACTTATATATAGGCCTATATATATATAAATATACACACATTTTCTTTAATGTAATATTTATTAAATCAATAATACATATGTATGCATAAATACATATTTATTTACAAATATATATAAATATTTAACATTTTATATATTATTTTTAATATTACAGATAATATTCTCTTGATTGGCTCTTGATTGACTCAAATGGGACACCGTGTAAGACACTGGGATCACTGGTGCTTCGGTTTGCTGCTGACTTGATATGAAAACATGGTTTCATCAAGAGGAATCTATCCTGGAGTTCATCTATCAAAGAAAAGAAGACAGTCCCCGGGCAACTGCAACTGGAAAATGGAACAGATGGAACAATTTAGCAACAATCTTCTCTTCCATCCGCAGGCCGCTGTTGTCATGCCAACCGCAGGGCTAATAAATCAATCTCCTGCGTTTCATGCTGAAGCTGCCGTTTCCCCCAGAAGTGATCCTCGAATCCGCCATCATCCTGATCTCACACACACACCAGTCGTCTTATCTAAGCGCTGCTGATCTGCTAATGACATTAGCCGAGTTAGGTTTCCACTAGCTTAACAAGTCTCCTGGCAATAGGAAGCTAGTCTACATCGCAGTTAGACATCAAACTATCCGTGCAAATCTGTTTTTCACACCCGATCTCTGTTGTAGACTCAAGTTCGACTGACAACACTGCAGTTTGATTGGTCCACCAAAAATGTATTTGCATTTTATGATTTGCATTGCTATGCATTCATTCCCCTATGGTGTTCTGAGTGTTGTTTATGTGGTTGCATAAACTAGAGATGCACGATATCTCGGCCACCATATCGGTATCGACCGATATATGTTCATATTTAATGTTGTCGTTTTCGGCCTGATAAGAAAATTGGGCGATATCATATTAAAGGTGATAAATAATAGATTCAACTGAGACACTTCAGATGCGCACTGTTAACCATGATGGTTTTGAATTGCTTAAAATGTGCAGAAATTGCTGAAAATACAGTGAAGTGCAACAGTTAAGAGGCTGTCATATATCGGCTACATAAATTTATCATGAGAACATTATAATTGTGTGTTTGGGACATTTATCAAATTTAATGGTGAGACTTTTGTTTTTGTTATCAGGCTCTCAAAAATTATGGATTTAGATTTATCGGCCAATATATCGGTTATCGGCTGTCAAATATAAAGAATTATCGGTATAGGCCAAAATTGTCATATCAGTGCATCCCTAGCATAAAATACTTACACTAGTCTTAAAAGTTAGTCATCTCATTTTGTACATCAAGACTGCTCCTAACTTTTTTAAGTCAGTTGTCAAAATGTTAGATTGGTCTAATTGGAAAGTTACTAAAACTCAGGGGCGTAGGAGCAATTTTGAACCTGGGGGGGGGACAGTAAATGCTAGGGGGGGGAATTTCCCAAATTTTTGTATATATTTTTTTATATAAGGCACTTAAATGCTAATTTCTAAAGACTTATGGGAACAGACTGTATTACTTTGTTTCTAAGCAGTGATTAAATTATGATTTATTATGTGGGCTCTCCCTAGGGGGGTCCTGGGGTATGCTCCCCCGGGAATTTTTTTTGAAAAATAAATCTTTTTTTTGAAAAATGGCACTTTCTGGAGAGTTTTGTGCAAAGAAATTGAGAAAATGAGTCTTGCATGATATTTGAAAAACTGCAAGGTTAAGAGCATATACTTTGCATTGTTGTAGCATCAACAGGTATTAGGACATTTAGCATTTACATTACTGTTAATCAGTCATGTACTGATTAACTAAAAATTAAAAACTCAAATAAATGGTTGATTTAATTTCCATTAACCACCTAGCTTACCCCCCAAGGATAGATTGAATAATAAAATCAATCTATCCTTGTGGAAAGGTTCCTTGCTAAAAGTAGGTCTAGCAAGTCTTATATTTCTGTAATTCACACAGATCAAACACAAACATGCTGCCTGAATAGATTGCTAGTTTATTTTGAGTAGTCAGCTAGCAGTTCTCTTGGCAGTTTGCTGATAATCCGGTGTCTGAAGTAAAATGCTCAAAACATCTCCTGAGAAAAATCACATGGCCAATCTAGTCTTGGTTATTTAATTTAGATTTAGTCTTATTTTCCTTACCTTGTCATTCAAGGCCAGGGCACTTTATGTACATTTCTGGAACTTTTGCACGCTTCCACATCCCGCGCAACTAGGATCTCCCAGGAACACTCATTATATATTGCTGCGTACATTTATCCGTGTCACCTAGATGCGCATGCGCGAGCGGTGCGCGATCATGGTCGACTGACAACGAGATTAGCAGCTGAAGAGTTCGGACGTTTTTTAAAATTGAATTATGTATTTAAAAGTTGCCGAATGGATTAATTTGGAGACTCAGAAATCGGCAGAGATAGGCAGGCAATGCAAAACAAAATCTTACATTGGGAAATAGTGGGGGTGACAAAACTTCGATTTTGAAATGTGGGGGGGACATGTCCCCCCCCCACATATAATGGCTCCTACGCCCCTGCTAAAACTAGTTGGTCAAACTCAGTCTTAATATAGTGGCTTATGTAATGCAACTGGTCTCTGGTCTGTAGATTTTTTGGAGGCTATTTTATCATCCAAAAGCCAATTTTCGAAGCCGCCAATTGCTTAGAAAAGAAGTTTGGCCAAAGTTCAATAATTATGGTTAGAGGTTTGTTACAGTCACTAACCCTAACACTGAGCAATAGAGTGCAACAGTCTGCTTCAGGAAGTAAAATCACATTCATTTTCTCCACAGGGTAATTCATTTTAAACTTAGGATTACTTGTAAAGCTTTAAAGACTGACCTACTGCGAGCTAAGAGGTGGTTAATCAGCAGACATGGGGACTTGTTCCCCATGTCTAGAGATGTTCCGATACCCTTTTTCCCTTCCCGATATCTGGACTCAGGGTATCGGCCGATACCGAGTACTGATCCGATACCTGTGTACAGCATCTATACAGCTGCAATTCATACTAGCACTGTATGAATTGATACAATTATTTTATGGCGTGTTTCTGACTTATCCCTTAATTAAACATGAACAAATACATACAGTGAACTAGAGTATTTTTATTATCTGACATACATTTCACAGCAATGTATTTATTTATCTTTCTTAAGTGAAAAAGAACTTAAAATGCAACCAAACATCTAATGCTGTAAACTGAAAAAGGTATTTTAGTTTTACAATATAACTGCATTAAAAAAAGTGCAACAAATAAATCTAGGAATCTAAAAAAATGATATATGAATAATTTAAGAAAATAATCTCTTTATAATTTAAAGTCCATAAACAATTTAGTTAAATAAACGGCATTTCAGTTTTGATAGCGGCTGGTCATCCAGAATAATAAACTCAATAACTTACATGTTGTCGGTTATATTTATCGCTCGTTGGCTGTCTTTTGAAAACTTTTCTCTTTGTTTAAATGAAGCTTTTAGAGATTGTTGATTCTGGCGCGGCTCATTTTTCTCTGCCCTTGCCTTTGTGTAATCGTGTTCTGCGGGGTGACGCGTCTTCAAATGGTTTAAGTTACTCGTGTTGAAGTTGCTAATCTTGTTACACCCCTCGTTTTCCTGGCTGGTTGGTTCAGTCTGAAATGCTGCTAAACAGCGGACATACTGCTGTCGCGCGCGCGCGTTTTCCTCTTCGCTGCTCTAAACAGTGTTTGCTTGTGGCAAAAGCACAACTTACTGTGTCGCCACAAGCAACCGCTGTTTAGAGCAGCAAAGAAGAATTGATCTCCGATTTGCAGCGTTACGCAAAGCTAGCGTGCATTACTAGATATTGTTTAAGAAAATGGTATCGGATCGGTACATGGGTAGAAGTACTCGCCGATACCGATGCCAGCATTATTATTGGTATCGGCGGCATTTCCGATACTAGTATCTGAATCGGAACAACTCTACTTGTGACTTGGTGACTTGGACTTGAGTCGCTATTTTTATGACTTGTGACTTGACTTGACAAAAAATAAAATACTTGAGACTTTACTCGGACTTAAAGACTCGGAGTTAAAGACTCGGGACTTGACTTGAATTGAGACGCGATGACTTGAATGACTTGAGTGTTAATCACATCATGTTTTCAGTTTGAATATAAAATATATAAATTATTTTTAAAAATAAAGTTGATCCAGCTGGAGCGCAGGCTCAGAATAGCGTTGTCATGACTGGATCACTACAACACTATCAGTCATGCCCTCTCGTACCTTATGCACACCACGCCCACTTAGATCAGAGATCACATCTACATGTCAGCCGGAGGGGTACCGAGGGTCATCGCTTTCGGCTTCAAGAATTATTCACAAGATGGCAAAAGACGAACAGCGCTTGGCAAGACATGCAGCATTAACATCGCGGACAGCCAGACGACAACCTCCGATTTCGTCCGTCATTTAAAGAGCCATTCTGCCCAGTAAGTGCTTGTCAATTTGTTAATGTTATCTGTTGGTAACAGTTGGTAGTTAGCTAATGTAATAGTAGCTAAAGTAGCCATTAAAAGTTGTATCAGCGATTTCAGGCCCAAAAAAGGCCCAAACATAAATGATCACATTCATCTAATCTTTCCTAACGATCCGCTAGCTGCCCGCCCCATAAGCAGGCCGTCAAAATAACGCGTCTCTGTAGGCAGCCTCGGCTCTGAGATCTGCACACAAAAACAATTGTTACCAATAAGTGTTAACCAACCACTCAAAGTGTTCCAACCAATAACCGGCGAGATGCGCGCATAGGCGCCGATTTCGGTGGGGACGGTGGGGTTACGCGTGTACCCACCAGATTTCGTCTTGAGTCATTTTTTGTACCCACCACTTTTAACGTAACGTCCATAATAATTGGACTTTGGGTTAGAATATTTTTTACAGTTTTCAGTAGTTATGAGGAACAATATAAGAGAGAAATTTGGTGACCGTTGTTTGGCTCCGCTGCCCTGCTGAAAATGTGAAGCAGAAACGCTTAATGTCAAATAACGTCCATAATAATTTCACTTTAGGTTCAAATTTTTTTTTTACCGTTTTCAGTGGTGTGTGTGAGTGAGTGAGTGAGTGAGTGAGTGAGTGAGTGAGTGAGTGAGTGAGTGAGTGTGTGTGAGTGAGTGTGAGTGAGTGAGTGAGTGAGTGAGTGAGTGAGTGAGTGAGTGAGTGAGTGAGTGAGTGAGTGAGTTTGAGTGAGTGAGTGAGTGAGTTTGAGTGAGTGAGTGTGAGTGAGTGAGTGAGTGAGTGAGTGAGTGAGTGAGTGAGTGAGTGTGTGTGAGTGAGTGAGTGAGTGAGTGAGTGAGTGAGTGAGTGAATGAGAGTGAGTGAGTGAGTGAGTGAGTGTGTGTGAGAGAGAGAGAGAGAGTGAGTGAGTGAGTGAGTGAGTGAGTGAGTGAGTGAGTGTGTGAGTGAGTGAGTGAGTGAGTGAGTGAGTGTGTGTGAGTGAGTGAGTGAGTGAGTGAGTGAGTGAGTGAGTGAGTGAATGAGAGTGAGTGAGTGAGTGAGTGAGTGTGTGTGTGTGTGTGTGAGAGAGAGAGCGAGTGTGTGTGTGTGTGTGTGTGTGTGTGTGAGAGAGAGAGCGAGTGTGTGTGTGTGTGTGTGTGTGTGTGAGAGAGAGAGCGAGTGTGTGTGTGTGTGTGTGTGTGTGTGTGTGTGTGAGAGAGAGAGCGAGTGTGTGTGTGTGTGTGTGTGTGAGAGAGAGAGAGCGAGTGTGTGTGTGTGTGTGTGTGAGAGAGAGAGCGAGTGTGTGTGTGTGTGTGTGTGTGTGTGAGAGAGAGAGAGCGTGTGTGTGTGTGTGTGTGTGTGTGTGAGAGAGAGAGCGAGTGTGTGTGTGTGAGAGAGAGAGCGAGTGTGTGTGTGTGTGTGTGTGAGAGAGAGAGAGAGCGAGTGTGTGTGTGTGTGTGTGAGAGAGAGAGAGAGAGAGAGAGAGAGAGAGAGAGAGAGAGAGTGTGTGTGTGTGTGTGTGTGTGTAAGAGAGAGAGCGAGTGTGTGTGAGTGTGTGTGTGTGTGTGTGTGAGAGAGAGAGAGAGAGCGAGTGTGTGTGTGTGTGTGTGTGTGTGAGAGAGAGGGAGGTGTTCAGAGAGGAGTCTGTTGGATGTTAAGCTGTTATTTGTTTTATGGACTCAATGTCGAAAATTTAAAACATTTCAAACACTGTTGGCAGAAGTGAAAAATAAATAATTTTATGAGGTTACAATTTTGTTTGGTTCCATGATGTATTTTACTGAACATGAGTATTTAGCCTACAATGCAAATTCAAATTATTGTAATTTACTGACAGTTACTTATATCTTGTCTTTTCACTTTATTAAGATCAGATTCTGCAGGTAAAATTACAATAATAAGGTGACTTGACTTGGACTCGACTTGACCTACTACAGGACTTGACTTGACTTGACCAAGAAAAAAATAGTTGGGACTTACTTGAGACTTCAAGGTTAAGACTTGAGACTTACTTGAGACTTGCACATGTGTGACTTGGTCCCATCTCTGTTAAAGGTGAACTAAGTAACTTTTTTACCTTAACCGAACAGATTTGGAGTCATTGTAATGTTTATATTACTGATTTCGTGTTGAATGGTGGTCGTCTCGCACCCCCTTGGTGCCTGTGAGCCGCAAAACCACCCTTGCAACTTTGGGCCGGCGGGCCGCCGGCCTCAGTGTTAGGAAGTATCGTGTGATATCAGGTTTCGCGAGGTAACGAATTGCTTTACGGCAAAAAACAGATCTGATCAAATGAGCATCAAACAGAAATAACCCGGCGCCGTATACATGTGCAGTGTTTCCCCTACAATGTATTTAGCAGCGGCGCAGCGCCGCCACTGGATTTTCAGCGCCGCTGCAAAATCTTCACATGATCAGTAATATCACTACATCCACTTACACACCTAAAAACACTGAGACGTGGCGTCCGCCGGCTCTGCTAATGTGGTGGCTGGAAATATTTTCGATTAGGTTAATGTCACGTTGCCATAAGGGGCCGTTCACATAGCGTGTTTTTCTGAGCGTGAAAATTCGTTATTTCAAATGTAGGCGCGCGGGAAGCGCGCTCGTTTCTCCAGGCCGCCTCTGTTCATGGTTGCATAGCAACGACAGACGCCACGGGAGAGAGCAAGCGCTTTTAGAAAGGAGAAAGCGGCGCTCTCCATGAGGACGAGGAAGTAGCAGCAAAGAATTAATTGATTTCTAGCCCTTGCATTAGCTTTACTACTAGATATATTTATAGCGATGAGAAATAAAAAGCCGCACTGTACAGCTATGATCAGCTGTTCGGCCGAGCTGTCGATGTTGTTACGGAAAGGCCAAAGCTGATCGGTTGGTTTTTGTCACATGGCGTGTTGAGATGAGATGTTACGATGTTTTCATCTCGCCACGCGCGCCTACAATTGAAAGAACGCATTTGTGCGCAAAAAACGCGATATGTGAACGGCCCCTAAAGTGGACTCGGGTGCGGTTGTATCCGGGTAGTTTTACGAGCAGGAGTACATGAGCACAGTCTCGGACCGACACCCGAGTGCTGTTATTAGTCCGCCAGAAAAGCAGTTCTAGGCTTATTCTTGGCTGGATAACTCTTTTAAAAAGTCTTTTTAAATGAAATACGAACACAGTTTTGGATTAAATAAAGGCACAGTCAAGTCAAAAAAAACACTTGATTGTTGATGTTTGTTCACTTCATTCATTGTGCATTAAATAATGTTAACTTCAAACTTTTGATTTTAAAAATGTTAAAATTAAAAATGTAAAAAATTAAGTGCTCACAGATTGGGTGTGGCCTAAAATTTTCAATAAATTATAAATAATCTTTTTCTGGGTTGTGCCAGTTCATTTTTCCCCTATCAATATCTACCTTATAGCTGAAAATGAACACAAAACAAAAACGTGAAAAATCCTGTCTAAAATTATAAAATGAAGGTTTCTGTTTGTGACCAGTTCAAGGTGCGTGCTGCAATAATCACCTTGAATCTGTTGATGGTATGTCGTATTTGTATGTCTCAAAATGTCAATTTTTTTCCACAAAACTTGCCAGAAGTCATGGTTTAAGGGGTTATTTAAAAAAAAAAGTTCTTCCGGAGGTCCTCGTAAACATAGTCAGTTATGTGTTAATGAACATAAACAGGAGAGAAATAAAACGCTTGTGTATCAGAGTATTGGATCCGTGCCGCTCTTAAAGTGACAGCAGCCTAATAAACCTGCTGTCTGTGCCATTAATGTTAATCAAACTAGAAAAGACAGAGAGAAAATCTCTCACGGCTCTTGACTGAATAACTTTTATTACTTTAATAAGGATTAATCTATATTTAATTTATATTGTGCAGTTTTTTACATTTGATTCATTTTCTCTACCTGAAAACTACTGTTATGCTGTTTTTTCTGTTGCCTTTATTTGTGCTATTGCTCGTAATTTGATTATTTGTTCTTGTTTTATTTCTGACAGTTTACTGACAAAATATTTGAAATTGATATGAGTTAGGCTATTAGTTTTTGGTGTCATAACCTTATTTATTAAGGTTATTAGTCAAAATGAATGAAAACAGTAACTAGGCTATTTTATTTTATTTATTTATTACTTTTTTTGTAGTAGGGCCAGTGAGAAGTTTGGCAGGGCAAGTAAAAATGTGAACCACAGTAAAAACTTTTTTTTTTTTATTAGCGGTGAGCCCTGTATGCTTTCAGGATAATTAAATATTAGTATTCATATAATGCAAAATATATTGTTTCTAAGTTCTAACTATCTACCATCTATCCATATTAGTGATGCACCGATGTGAACATTTTGGCCAATACCGATAACCGATAATTCTTTATACTTGAAGGCAGATAACAGATATATCGGCTGATAAATCTAAATCCAAATTTTTATATAATTTTTGAGATCCTGATTACAAAAACAAAAGACTCACCATTAAAATCCATGTCTCAAACATCCAGTTAAAATGTTCTCATTATAATTTTATGTAGCCGACGCTGCACATGTTGCACTGAACTATATTTTCCTTTTTTCTCCAATATTATTTCAAGCTGTTCAAACAAATGTTGAACAGTGTCTCAGTTGAAGGAAATAATACATTATATGACGGCTCCTGAATGTTTTCTCCAGACCAGAAAAACCACGCTTCAACTGATGCCTTCGATGTCTTTTATATTTAATATCTTCCTCTCAAGAATCAGAACAATCAACATCACAAATATTAAATGGACACCATGAAAAAACTGAAAATAAACCAAAATTACAATCAAATTCAAAATCAAGTGATTTTGCCATGACGTCGTTCAATATATAGCTTATTAAATTGAAATCAAAACATACAGAACCTTAAATTATAAATAAACGATAACCAAGATATATGCAAACATACCGTGTGCCTCCCAATCAGGATTCAGGAGACATTAGGAGACATTTCTCGCAAAATGTGTTCGGTGTTCACGCAAATAATCAAATCACATGACCAGTACGTCTTATGTTAATAATTTTCTCCAGTAGGTGTCACTATTGCCAAACTATCATGCAAATCAAATATACAATTCCCAAATAAGTATTCAAGTATTACACAACATTTATAAATAAATAAATAAAAACTTTTCAAATGGTGACAAATCAAATTTTCTGATCGGACCGATAACGATAAGATTAAAAATGAACCGATATCGGCCGATATTGATATGGTGGCCAATTTATTGTGCATCCCTAATTGTTCATTATAACACTTTAAAGACTGAAAAAATAAGTGGGAAAAATACATCCAGTTCCAAGGCAGCTGAAAAAGTAATACTATAGTAAAAGTGATGCTTGGCTAAGCAATCAGATCAACCTTTGAAAAAAGCCAAACTTCTACGGGTTTATGGGTTGGGAAGTGTTTGGCTCGAATAAGCCTGGGAAGAAGAACGTATAGGCAGAATTTCCTCTGGGTGACTCTTACATCGCAGATCTACAGCACTCAAACACATGCGCAGAAGACACTTTAATAAGAGCAGTGTGTGTGTGTGTGTGTGTGTTTGTGTGTGTGAGCACTAAATGCCTTCTGACAATCATCTCTGTACAAAGTCTCCTCTCATTTAAAGGCAACAGAACAAAATCTACCTCAACCTTCCGGTCTCTCTCTCGAACGCAACACTGAAGTGACTTAAACTGCAATTCATCGACTGGCCACTAGAGAAGAGAGTCAATCCCATAGACCCCTATGTTAAAATGCCCAACTTTACAGCAGAAAAAAATGTGTTAACAGCCTGGTGCAAAAAGTGGTTTTGGTCTATATAGATAGTTTTGCCCTTCATGGCGACTGTGAGGGGGGTGAATTATTTTATTAATCATCCGTGTAAATTATTTTACGCCTTAAAGTTCTGCATAATTAAGGGCGTGGCCACTTGAGTGACAGGTGGATTGCCGCTGATGTCACTACTAGCCGTTTGTCTGCGGTCTGTTAGCGTCACGTGACCTCAGCTACTCCCGACTTTTTGCCCATATTCAGTTATCCGGGAGTGACGCGCTGCCAAGATGACGACGGTCGGCTCCACACACTTCGGGCTTCAAAAATGCTCTTCAGAAACACTACGGGTGACGTCACGCACACTATGTCCATTGTTTTATACAGTCGGGATTTCCACAGTCATGATTGATCTGATATTTTTTAAACCATTTAAATGTGTTTTTTGTTGTTCCAATGGAGGACAGAATATGGAAACTATAGTACCTTTAGCACACATACATACACACAATTTAATTAAAGGGTGTTTACACAAAGACCTGACCCCAGGTCAGCTATTCTGAACATGCATTACGGCAACAAAGCTTTGCTGCATCATGTTATGGTGTTTTTCTTCTCTGTAACTGACATGTTCTAGTCAAGCCAAGTCACCTGTATTTATACAGTGCTTTTTACAATACAGATTGTTTCAACAGGAAAATAATCCAACAAAGTGTGTTTCTAGAAGAAAATAGCATCACAGTCCAGCTTAAGTAAGTTCAGTGATAGTTAATTTTGTTGTAAAAAAGTTATTCATTTAGTTCATTATAGATGTCATCGTCCAGCTCAGTTCAGTTCTCATATAATGGTGTCAATGCAGGCAGATCAATAATATTGTTGCATATTAAATTAAATGTCCACAACTAAGCAAGCCAAAAGCCAAAGGCGAAAAAAATCAAATAAATCTCCAGTGTCTAATATTTGCATCTAGACCCAGATGCTGCTGGACGTCCTGTTGACTGCAAACACTGTCAGGCTTTAATGGCTCTACATCAGCGCTGTGATCGCTCTGGTTGAACTGGACCTGCTGGTTCTGCTTCAGGGTCAGCGCTGCACGTGTGGGTCTTATCAGTGCATGAATGGTGTGTTTGTGTCCACACGGCCCGGCCCGAGACACACAGACGCGAGAGGAAGATTACAGAGACCAGAGGCTGGACAAAGGCACTCACTTCTTCCCACTATAAAAGAATGAAGCCAAGATATCCCACAAATAACTGATAAGATCTCGCACCGGTTATGTCATTCGGAGTCTGTGCCGTGGTGATCGTACGGTGGAGCCACAGTATCAACGTTTTAGTTATCATATTTAGGCAGCCTTGTCCTGTTTTATGTTTAGTCTAGTTTTATCACTGAAATGGTTCACATTTTTATCATACTGCATAATGTTTAAATTGATAAATCACAATTATTTTACTAAAAATTATAATTGCAATGATGTTTATTTTTTACCCTTCATTAGAATTATTGCACTTTCACCTATAAGCACAAATTGAGATAATGTTGACTCATACGCATGATTTATTTGACCTCATCTAGTTTCCTGATTTATTATAGGCTATTTGTCATACTGGTAAAAAAAAAGAAACTTTAATTCCTAATAATCCAATAATAATTCCAAACTACATGAATGTTTTTCTATTAAAACAACAGCAAAAAAAAAAAAAGACTTTGTATTGTCACAGGTTGCATACACGCATTTATTCCGCAGCCACAATTGACCGTTCGCAAAGACCCGCCCCTTTTGGTTACTGTTGCTATGTCCGACAAGCCACGCCTCTCTCACACACACCATGTTCTTCTCACGCAGTGAAACACACATCACGGAGCGAAGAGGACACTGAACGCACTCAGACAGGACAGACCAGCTTACTTTTGATATGAAACAAAGTCTCAACTTTCAAATTTGGCCATTTTTTAAAGAAATTTAAACAATAAATACCGTTTTATTAGCATGGGAAAACCCAGACAACTTCTGGCAAATTTAGATTTGCTCTGAAAGTTAGTGTGGCAAAGAGCTCATTCAAGCCCATTTCCAATCCGTCGAAATCGAGGCACCAATCAGAAGCGTTGGGGCGGGCTTTACACGATGACGACAGCGCTGGGATTTTGAAGCAGATTTTGTAGCCTACATTACAAAGATGGATGCCGCCGTCGAACATCACTCGTTCGAATCAGCTATCGCGTCTGTTTTAAGCGATTTGAACGTTTCCTTTTTGTTAAAAACCGAGCAAAGAACTACACTCGTTTCTCCGCCGCTCTGCATACGTCATCTCCTTCATTGCTCTGATTGGTTTAGGTCTATCCGCGACGTCCGTTGGTGACGCCCCTCTGGAAATGATTTGTCTAAGACGCTTTGCCAGACCATAACTCAGTTACAACTGAGAATGGTCTGGTTTTAACCAGGCTACCGTTTTGTGGCTCTTTAATGTGTCTGACAGATCGCTTAGTTAAAGCTGCTCGTGAACCGATCATCTCTTCCTCCTAGTTCATTTATAGCATCAAATAAACATGAATGAACATCAGAAGAAATGTTGTTTTAGCCGCGGAAAGACGTCAGTACACCGTTTTTCAAGTTCAAATCCTCCAACGTTAATCCACTAACTCTCCTGACTGCTTTGTCGGACAAAAATGGTGGATTATGATTGGTCAGATCGCCTGTCAATCAAACTCCCTGCGAAGGGTCAATTGTAAATATAGTCGAGATTCATGTTTAGATTTATTACAGTTCATCACTGAGAAGGTTTGATAGCCGTAAACAGCACAAGAGGCTCGTGAAGGAACACCGACTGAATGACACTTTCTTTTAAAATCCTCCTGTGGTGAAAATCAAGCTTTTAAATGTTGCTTATGCAGAGTTTTTAATATGCTTTAAGACACACCATGTGTAAGTTCATAAGTCGACAGCATTGCTGAGTATTTTCTGCTTAAAACTGCAGTGAACCAAAGACAGTCTCAAAAACACGGTTTGAAATCGCTGGTGTTTCTGACGTCACAAACGACCTTGTAACCAATCAGATCAACGTGTGATCGTCAACCAGTGGATCTCTGAGCTGAGTGAGTGAGTGGAGGCGGGGCTCATTTGCATATTCATAGAAATGCAGATTCAAAAAAACATTTAAATATGTAATTTTGGTGATCAAAAATGAGTTTTAAGGGATAAAATGATTGACTACAGGGGGACTTTAAGCAAAAAATCTCAAATGGAGATTGATAAACTCCAGCTTGCTTGTTTCCCCCAATCTTTGTATTAGACAAAAACAGATTTTGATAAAGTTTTTTTTTTTTTAACTTAGACTAGTCTTGTTTCGTCAACGATATTGCATATTGATTATAGTCACAGTTATCGTTTACTGACGGTGTCGTCTCGTTAACATCTCGTCTTAGTCATGGAAAAAAGGTCGTCAACGAACATTGTTCGTCATAGATTTCGTCAACAAAATTGACACTAGTCCTGCCCACAACTAATTAAAAACTAAAATAAAACTGATTGGAAAAAATGAACACTTGAACAAACGTCAAATAAGAACTACCTAAAAATGACAAACCATCTTCGTAAAAAAATTATTCAAAGCATAATTGGATTTTTTAGTTTGGCTTGCGTCCCATTCGATTACACGGAGAGGGTGGGGTTTATGAACTATACTGCAGCCAGCCACCAGGGGGCGATCAAAATGTTTCGACTTCACTTTTCAAGACACATAATCCACACACACACACACACACACACACAAACAGTCGTAAAGAGGCGGTACAGATGAAGGTTCGGCTGATCTGAAGAGTGACGTCACTTGTGTTGATGACGATGACCGATGGTGAAAATAATTGCTTTTATCGCCCGATACCGATTATTGGTCTATCTAATCTCTAATTTAAATGTTTAAAAAAGTTTAAAAAAGGTTTAATGTTAGGCAAAATGATTGATCTTACTTCAGCACACATAAAAAACTCTGGTCTCAGATCAGTGGGACGCTCCACCAGTGGACTGTGGTGGCAGATGCTATAAATAGGGGCGTTTTAATTAAATATGAGGTAATGTGATCTGTGTGTGGCAGACAGCAGATCGCTCGTCCCTGTATTCGTTATAATTAACAGATAAACAGGCCTCCTGCACGGTAACTCAAGCCTGCTGTTATGACAACAGGGTCAGAGGTCGATAGTAGAATCTATACAGGAAATAATAAGACTAGACATGAAATGGACATGACAGAATTAAACGCGTCTGTACTGTATCAGGTGATGCTGGATTAAATATGTGACATGAAGTGATGTATGTGGATGATGCTGTACAGTATCTCAGACTTAGATTGACTGATTAACAAGGGAAAGATGTGACAGTGTTTGACAAACACCTACAAGGCCTTAGAACCCATTCAGAAGACCTTAGCAACTACATAGCAATGCCCTAGCAACCTCTCAGAGGATTTTAACTTCATAACAACGGGTTAAAACATTCTGAACACCTTAGCATATCAGTGCCAAGCAACCATTCAGAATACCCTAGTAACAATCTAGAGAACCTTACTAACTTCATAGCAACATGTTTAAAATACTCTGAACAAATTAGCAATTGTATGGCATGGCAATGCCCTAGCAACCATCCAAAACACCTTGGGCAACCACTCAGAAGAGGACATTAGTAACTGCATAGCAAGGCCCTAGCAACCACCCAGATCTTCTTCATAGCAACATGCTTAAAACACTCTAGACACCGTAGCAAATACATATTGATGTCCTAGCAACCACTTAAACACCCTAGCAACCACCTAGACGATGGTATTAATTTCATAGCAACATGCTTAACACTCTGAACACCTTAACAAACACCCGGAAGAAGCCCTTAGAAATTGCAATAGCAATGCCCTAGCAACCACTCTGAACACCCTGGCAACCACCCAGAAGAAGCCCTTAACAACCGCAGAGCAATGCCCTACCAACCATTCCGAACACCTTAGCAACCACCCAGACGATCTTATTAACTTCATAGCAACATGCTTAAACTTTTCACTATTCCTAAAACACTTCAGAGAAATGCATTAAAGGATTAGTTCACCCAAAAATGAAAATTAAGTCATTAATTACTCACCCCCATGCTGTACCAACCCCGTAAGACCTTCGTTCGTCTTCGGAACACAAATGAAGATATTTATGATTAAATCTGAGAGGTTCATGACTGCTACATAGGCTCCCTAAGGGAATGAAACCTGGCGGCCCAGAAAGTCAATGAAGAAAGTGTTTAAATATTCCATGTCGCAACAGTGGCTCAACTATAAGTTTATCAAGCGACGAGAATACTTTTTGTGCGGAAATAAACCAAAAATAACGACTTTATTCGACTATTCCTTTTCTTCCTTGTAGGCCTGAAACGAGACTTCGAGAGATTTCCACGACGCACGCGCGAGAACTGAACTGAAGTAGTTGAAGGAGATCGCAATTCTCGCGCATGCGTCGTGGAAATCTCTTGAAGTCTCGTTTCAGGCCTACAAGGAAGAAAAGGAATAGTCGAATAAAGTCGTTATTTTTGTTTGTTTTTTCGCACAAAAAGTATTCTCGTCGCTTGATAAACTTGAGCCACTGTTGTGACATGGAATATTTAAACACTTTCTTCATTGACTTTCTGGGCCGCCAGGTTTCATTCCCTTAGGGAGCCTATGGAGGAGTGATCCAGCTGTCACATTTAATCAAAAATATCTTCATTTGTGTTCCGAAGACGAACGAAGGTCTTACGGGGTTGGTACAGCATGGGGGTGAGTAATTAATGACTTAATTTTCATTTTTGGGTGAACTAACCCTTTAAGTGAGATTTATTGAGACTTAGAACGGTGTGGGTATTTTTCTCACTATGGATCATACAGGTCTTTTCCTACTAAGACTTGCATATAATAATAATAATAATAATCTGTGGTCGTTCACTGACACACGTGAAGCTCCGCCTCCTCCTGCATTTAAAGACTCAAGCCAGAAGACAGAGAGTCTGACGCCGGCGACGGGACATTCCTGAGAGACTCGCCGTGGCTCAAAGCCTAAAATAAGATTAGGACACTCGACGGGAATTACACGGATCCTCTGCTCTCTCTCTCTCTCTCGTGTTCGCTGAGGTTTAGCACATATGTACAGTAGGACTGGTTGATACAGTCGAAGAGAGTTATATTTGCCCTTTTGACAATAAACATAAAAACAGCTCATAAAAATGCTGTCATGATTGAGCTACTAGTGAATATGATCAATGCAAGCAAAATACAATCAAAATCTAGTTACATTTATCAAAGAATAGTTTTTCACTAAATTAACTAATTATATTAAATCATCTTAATTGAATGTATTATTTTTAACTGCAGCAATTAAAAAAGCAATATGTGTATCTATTTTTACTCAAACATTTTTAATATATAAAAAATGTCACGTTTTGGAAACCTAACAGCAAAATACATGCATTACAATCATTGCAATATTCAGAATTTTGCTCTGAATTTTCCATTGCAAATATATTGTGAATATTCAATATATCGCCCAGCCCAAATGCATAAATATGATGATTTTTTTATTTTATTATTTACAGTAGCGGACAAAAGTGATATTTGTGTTTAATGACCCTACAAAACAGTCAAAATATGAGGAAAATATTTTATATTTTTTAAACATTTTGTATTTAAAACTTGAAAATTCTGTCAAAATTAACTACAGTAACTTACTTTATTTTCCTATGCATAGAAAAACAAAGCATACATCGACTACAGCATAATCAGTTATTAATATTTGGTTGATTCTCTCTTGTTTTTGCACATGTGTTCATTTCTTTGTATAACAGCCTGGACAAAAATGATGTCGCACAATTTCACAAATAATATTATTATCAAAAAATATAACAAATTAGGCTACTCCAAGCACAACTACGCAATATAATTACAAGTTCAAATGTAATAATATTTAAGAGTGAAGATGTCAATTTTCCTAGGCTGGACATCACTTTTGCTCACTAGTGTATATATGAAAAATTCAGAAATTTAAAAATTATGCAAATTTGAACGAATGCTGTCCTAAAGATGTAAACAATTTTATATACATATATCTCACGCTAATTGGTTGAAGAGAGTGAAGTGGCTGTTGACAGGTGTAACGTGTGAATACTGACGGGGTAACGACTCCTTTCAGGTCAATTTAATGAACTTACGATGGTTGGTCTTTCTTTGTATTAGTGAATGCATGTGCACAAAGGTCAAGAAAACCCAACCTCGCTTTGACCCCCGAAGCTTTCAAGCCTGCAAACGTGCCCGAATGCTAAAAGTGCACGTGTGAGTCCGTGAGGAAGCATTGATTGACTCAATCGACGGAACGTTCCCAAGGACATAAACAACTCCAGAGTTCCACCGTTACCATGGACACCATACAGCTCCATTATGATGTCACAGCTGCATCAAGAACACAGTTCCGCTTCCATTTGTCATTCTGAAACAACATTACTAGAGGCTAATATCGTAATCGTGTCTTTGAAATGGGAGTTTCAGCATTTAATGCTGTTCGGGAAGCTTCACAGTGCTGTTATTATTGATTTGATGCACAGTGTACTTTCATTAGAACTAAATGTGTCTGTAAGATGCCTCTTTGTCACTCATGAAGTGAGAAAAACAGCAAAGTGCTTTTCTCTTAAGCATTTATGTATCTTCAACACCGCTGCACAAAATGTCAAAACCGTTTTAAATCTTCAGATCAAGAGCTTGTACCACAGCTATCTAATTATGCCAATATCCCTCACTGGGGAGTTCTTGTGTTCCCGTCCATTTGAAAACATATCTGACCTCACAATCCCCAAGGCATTCGCATTAAAGAAACAGTACACCCAAAATTAAAAATCTCATTTACGTGGAAACATTTGAGAATTATGGCAGGATATAATGTGAATTTTAGTCTGTTGCTCACACAAAGCTACATGATGGCAATCGGGAGATTTAAAATATATATCGATTAATTTACTGGTGTTTTTAGTGCTTTTTGCCTTTGACAGCTCCAGTCCTCATCCACCCCTGACATTCGTCTAATTTTCTGCTTTCGTGTTACACAGAAGAAAGAAAACTCAAGGGTTTGTAACGTCATAGGGGTGAGTAAATAATACCAGTATTTTTATTTTAGGTGAACTGTCCCTTTAAGACCAGCATCATCCCTGTTATTTCAACAACGCAGTCGATCAGGGCGGCATAAACCTTTCAAAGGAATATATATCCACATTATTTTTTAGCTTACTACGCAGAATAATTGAGTATAGGAATATCCTAACGTTCTTAAGCTGTTGAAAAACCCTTTAAATCCACGAGAGATGCGCGAGCACCTGTGCGGGTTTCCATCGGGTGTCATGTGTGTTTCTCTACCCAACGACACCCTACTATTGGACAGACATTATATACTGTGTTATTATATCGCTACATAATCGTATAAAGAGAAGAAAGCGATGCAATCTAATGCCAATGCACTAAACCCGCCCGTAAGTGAACACTGACACATTAACACACTCACACATATAAGAGAATCACTCGTTACCTCGGAATGGAGATAATGTCGCTCCGGAGTCGCGCGTTATTTCTGGGTTTTCCTCGGTGTCTTCCCGGTCATCCGCTCGATCGCTACCATTAGCCACTCGCTGGTTTCCTCTGAACAGGTTTGTCTGTTCTTCATGAGCCTCTTATAAACAGCCGGACGATCCTCTGTGTGTGTCGGTTCACGGTGGAGGATTCAGGCCTGTCGCGCGCTTCACCGTAAAGAGCGACGAATGTGTCGGTGACGCGCGTCTGGAGCCGTGGAGCCGCTGGCCGGGATCCTCTCTCTCTCTCACACACTCTCTCTCTCTCTCTCTCTCTCTCTCTCTCTCTCTCTCTCTCTCAGTCTCAGCCACACTGTCTCTCGCTCTCCTCCAAACGGGAACATCCTAATGTAGAATCGTAAATTAAATTAGAACGTACATTTTAATTACATTTACCTTAAAAAAACTACTGTACAGTAATGATAATAGCATTGCATTGTGGGATATACCATAGTATTACCATGATTCATGATAAATAAAAAAGACAGTATCTGTCAAAAACCCATGGTATTATCATACATGTTTAAAAACATGGTAGGCTATTACTATGATGCATATGATGCAGTAATACATAGTACTACTATGATGCATGTCCAAAAAAACCATGGTATTCATATGATGCATGTCCGAAAAACATGGTATTACCATGATGCATATGAAAAAATGTATTAAGATACTGTATATCTGTCCAAAATCCTTTGTGTTATTATAGTGCATGTCCAAGAACATGATATTTCAAAAATACTTGCAATACAAATACCAATACACAATGGTATTACCATGCCAATATGCTCAAATTGACATTTAATGGTACTTTTGCCTGCTTTTTTAGTCTAGTTGAGCCTGAAAATCCCTTCCATTGCACATAGTTTCCACCAGAATCCTGTATTTTTCAATTCAAATGGTCTGAGCAGCTTTCATAGTTTTGTGCTTTGTTTTCACCATAATACCACAGTTTTACTACGGTACCTCTCAGTGCTGTGTTTAACGAAGCCGCCGTATGATGATGAGTGTAACTGAAGCAGGCTGATAACAGCAGGTCAGGCTGATGATGTGTGTGTGCGGGTCCCGGGGGGCTGTATCCATCAGATCTGCTGGAGCACGAGCTGTAATGGCTCTTAATGACCGCTGAGTCACGCACACAAATGTCCTTTTCCAACCTTCTCCGTTTCACTCGCAGGATTGCGTGAGAATTAGAAAAGACGAGCTCACTTACCGTCATTATGATGCAGATGGACAAACACCCGTTATATGTGGATACATCCAGATATGTCATTTCTAAACATCACAACTGTATTTTGCATTGTTTTTTATTACAAACATTTGCTTGTCTCCAAAATTTTTATTTTTTATTTTTTAACTTTCAAGGCATCTTCTATTTGATCCCAGCATACCTCAGTTTCCACCAAGGCTTGGTTGCAGAAGTCCTGGAAGAGTCTACAGTGGCCTCACAGTCACCTGACTTGAACCCCATAGAAAATCTCTGGTGGGATTTGAAGGCGGTGCAAACCCAGGAATATTACTGAACTGGAGGCCATTGCTCATGAGAAACGGGCTAAAGACTCCTCAGAAACGCTGCCAGAAGCTGCTGTCTGCTTATACATCTCGTTTGCAGTAGCTCATAACAGCAAAAGGTTGTTCTACTAAGTACTAAAGATGCTGCCATGAAGAGGTTGAATCATTTTGAGACTGCAGAAATCATTAAAAGTTGCATTTTCAGTTGAGTTTGGGGAAACCACGTGAAACATTTGTTGTGTTGAGCTATTTCAATTACTTTTGTTTGATTTGTTCAATGCAAAAACCTGAAAGTTTGTCAATTTTGCCAATAAACCTGGTTTGTAATGGGGGTTGAATAATTTTGATTACAAGTTATAAATATGTGTGTGTGTGTGTGTGTTTTCAGAAAGGCTTTCATCCTCTTGTAACAAGGAACA